>NPHW01004172.1:0-10984 GCA_002240705.1 Elaphomyces granulatus
CTTTAGCTGGTAGTACCGGCAGGCAACCGGAGACATTAAAATAGTTAATATACCAATTTTCGGGGCAAGGGGACCGGCGGATGTCTTGTTTATTTTTACAGCAGTCCATGGACGTCCGTCCGTCCGTCCAGTCCATGCTCACCTCTGAGCATCAGCTCATCGGTGATGGCCTGAATTTCCGGTTCGAAGTTGACATCTTGGCTTTCGGCCGTGTTGCAGGTGATTTTGACCGGTTATGGTGGCTGCAGCTACTGACCTAGGGCTAGGATTCACCATATGAGAAGCTCTGCCGGTTTTAGCTATGCGGCGACCATTTTGAGTGGGCCCCTTGAATTTGGGAGCCGGAGGCAGTTCCGTCATGGAATTGCTCATTGAATTCCACATCGTTGGAGGTCAAAATAGTGTCAGAATTGGGGTCCCAAATCCTGTATATATTCTTGCCGTTGTAGCCAATTAGGAAACCCTTTTTGGCTCTAGCACTCAGTTCATTTTCAGGCTTCGCCGAGCCATGGAGGTGGTAGGTAAGCGGAGACCCCCATTTCGGAAGTGTAAGAACCCCAAAGCCGGTACGCTGTATGGGCTAGGTTTGGCTGTTAGGCTAGTTGTTCCAGGGGTGCTATCGTTGTATAAGACCGTTGATGTAGGCACGTAGTTTAATATAAGAGATGTGACAGTCAGCCCATAGCTTTTTAGGTAAGCCAGAATCAATGAAAGCAGCCCTGGACAGGTCGAAAATGGTTCTTATACTTCTTTCACTGACCAAATCCTGCCAGGGGGAATGGGGATTGGTGGGTTCGAGTTTTATGCCTTTAGAGAGGCATAATTCTTTCATTTCGTTGGTCACTAGCTCATTATCCATACGGTTAAATGCAGTTGGTGAGAAACCTTGATTTTCCATCCATTGGATCCACCACTTTAGAACAGGTAGAGCATCGGACTTTCGATTGAGAAAGAAAACCCATCGGTACCGAGTCGCATCATCAGTTATGGGCATATAATAATTAGAGCCCTGACGCGAGGTGGTGGATTCTTGGTCCTTGTTCCCAAAGGTATTGCCGGCCAGCAATGTCAACATGAATTCTGGTTAGGGGGCGGGTGGTCCTGGGCATAGGCGTACGAGAAATCTTTCGGGTTTGTTTAGCTTGCTGGCATACCTCACAGAACCCTAGGGATTTGGGGCCTTTGATGATGACTACCCTTGATTTAGGGTCCCTAGCCAGCTTCAAAATATCGGCCGCATTCTAATGGGCCAATCGATTACCTTTGCAATTGTCCGACATCTGCGGGCTAACTGGAGGATTCTGGTGCATCTGCTTGCCTCCCGGTTTATAAACAACGGTCGTGATAAGGAATGGAACCTCTGGAATGGGACAGCGAGCTGGAAGGCTGTGGAGGAACTTTTAGATATGCAAGGGGTTTAATATTTTCATGAAGACCGCTTGCACCAGCAACTATTGAATCAAGTAGGAGTTCTTCCATCCCATCATCATATTCCTCAACAAAGGCCACAGGTGCAGGTATAGATATGGCTGCAGGAGCGAACGAGAGTGTAGTCTGCTTTTTATGGACAGGGGGAGTGAAGTGTGGAAGTCGGTAAAGGTGAGCAGCTGCCTCCTTTCTCCTGTATGGACATTTGTCTTTGATATATACGGCCCGCGATTGACTATATAAAAGGCGTTAGATTATTTATATAATAATTCATAAGCGAGCTTTGGTGAGTTTTACCTGAGGGGAGCACAGTTAGATGGAGCATCTGCTCAGACATCGACCATAATTATACTGGTAACGCCCGCCATGCCCGAGAACCGAGATTTGTTTCCCATTTTGTGTGTATGAAATAGATGGCAGGTACTGTGGTATCGGTCCAATGGTTGATCCGGGGACTATCGAAAAAGGTAGAGAACAAAGTAGAGTATGTACATTCCATGCCACATAGAGTAAGGTATGGCAAAATTTGGGTGGGAGGTACCCGGGTGCTCCCGAGACGCCTCGCTAGAACTTCAAAGAAGGTGGGGTCAGGGCGGTGAGCCCTGACCACCACCAAGCGGCTCCCTTCCAAAAGCTTCGTTCATCCGGCATCAACATGTTCATTGTCACGATGGCGGCACCAGCGAGCACGGAAGACCCCAAATTTTTACATTGACTTAAACCAAGAATCTCTAGAAAAATCCGGCCGATATTGAACGCGTCAACTAGATACATTATTGAGTCAATACAACGTGTTCTCCCATCAGTAGCGGGCGTACGGCCTGAGTCAACCCTCCAAGCAAGCGCGCAAACTAAGCCTTCAAGAGCGTACGAAGCTTCTGGGGGTTGGTTTTGAGCTCGGGAGGCCATCGTTGGACGTTAATGGATAACCAAAAGCAGGCCCTCGAAGCCACTCTCAGAAATGAGCTGGTATGCCTTTGCCTGTAAAACTTAGTTATATTAACAATTCATTAGCAACCGCGATTCGAAATGGCACGTTCAAGTCTGAGTCAAAGTTTATTTGATGTCTTGATTTGCGACCCTTTGGAACCTCGTTTGCCGCAAAACATCTTACGATTTCAAAATGCAAGTTTCCACAAAAGACAGCAGGAAAGATTTCAGGGCGCGCCGACTGGACCCTAGACTGCATGGATGATAAGGACAAACTTCAAGAAATGCTAGTGGTTATCGAGGCGAAAGAGCGCGGCATTCTCGGAACAGCCATTCCACAGCTCCTGACATATTGTACAAGATGCTCGTGTAACGTGTTACACAACAGAACTGTAGTATCTGGAATGGCCACTGACTTTGATCAGTTTCTTTTCGCCACTCTCCAAGGAGACCGCAAAGCATATGTGTCCAAAGCCGTGGACTGAATTGAGGAGAAAGACCTGGTTATTCATTATTAATCGTATCCTCCGGGATGCTATTGATTCTTCTCCACATACCATGCCGATAAGAATCAGGAACAAGAGGATCAAGAAATTTGATTGAGCAGTCGCTGAGCTCAACGTACACCTTCAGCCTTGTGGGGACCTTGATAATGAGATTCTTGACGAATATTATAGATAGTAATGAGAGCAGGGATGTCTCCCGCGACTTGCGGCCTAGACCTGTAACTGCAACTCCCAGGCCATTATCTTATCCTTCAACACGTATGATACTCATACCTGATTCCCTCATCCATATCCGGGGAACTCGTGTGCTAGCACTCATAGACGTAGTTACTCGTACTGAGGACTGGCACGTACTCCCTCATACATGTACTGGTAACTCATGGCTGGCTCTGATAAGCATACACTCATAGACGCGACAGCAGCTACGGACTGGCACATACTCAAGATTTCATAACTGGTGGTCAGCACTCATACTGGGGAGCGCCACGGACGTATGATACACTGGCACTAATACGCAAACTCTCATATGATATATCTGATGCTAACGCAAACACAGGGATATGATATATCGAAGTAGTTTGCATACCCCCTCGGGAGATATCGATGTCGATATCTGAATGGAGTATACACCTCCCCCCCCCCCTTCAGCGTTTCGTTCCCCCTCTGTTGCATCCGTCGGAACAATTGATCGCAGGAGTTGACTGGTGTAAGCGAACACAGGTTTCATCATTAAGTGCGCCATATTTGCTTCTGATATTTTTCCTTGTCGGTATCAAAATAACGAAATTCGAAAACCTATCCACGACAACCAACATTGCATTACATTTTTCTATTTGTTCCCAGTTTGTTTCTGGAATCTTTCCACTTTGCATTTTCCCGTAAGGCTGCCATTAGGCTGGTGATTTCTTTCCTTGTTTCTTTGAAATTCGTTGCAATTTCTAACCCATTCAGCAATCTTGCTGCATTTTCGGCCACCGATGTTTCTTGTCACATTATAGAACGTTTGCTTGCTTCCTGGATGTCCTTCCATCGTCCCTTCGTGATACAGTTTTACGATCGTTCTTTTTGTGGTATGTACCAAATCTATTCTCTCATTTGGTTTCTTTATTCATCATTAGTCCTTCCTTCTCGAAGACTTGTCTCGCTTCTTTCGATAATTCTTCCGTTACTACTGTCTTCATCTCTTGAATGATCCCTTTTTCTTGAACTTGCAGTATTTGCAATTGGCGTATGTTCCTTCCGGATTTTGTACGATTTTACCATTTTGGTATGTGAACAACTCAGTTTCGATTTTCCTTCCATAAAGCTGGGTCTTCAACTTACTAGTCAGCGAGTCTGCTAATAACTATGTTTTGTTTTCCTGCAATGCGTATTTCGCCGGAGAATTTCAAAGCCCATCCGTGCTCTTTTCCCTTTAATTTTCTGTTTCTTTACAAAGAACTTGACGTTGTTGCGACCTGTCTTTGGCACAATCGTTTTTCTTCCGTAGAGGTATGCATGCATTTTTCAAATGCTTTTAACATCGCGTATAACTCTCGGTCGAGATTTGTGTATCTTTGTTCGGCTTGTGATAACTTCTTCGAGTAATATTCTACCACATATTCCTTGACACAGGCTACAAAGCACCCAGGTATTCTCTGGGAGGCACTCGCCCCCAGCGCCAATTGCGCTCTTGTTTCTCCTTTTCTCCTTTATGTGACTAGGCCCGCCAGGGCATAGATCTGGCCGTCCTATGTGGCCTTCGGCTGCTTAAAGATATAAAATAATACAACAACAACCATATATTCCTTTCTTTTTTTTTTTAAGACTGCTCCGAGTCCTTTCCCGGATGCATCAATTTTCGTTTCTTTTGCCTCAGAATCAAACAATCGTAACACCGGCTCTTCTGTTATGGCAATTTTCTAATGAACCTAAAACGGCATTCACCTATAGACTATACGAATGGCTCGTAAATGGCAATGCTCATGGGATACCTGGGTATCTTTCGCGATCCACTGTTGACTCAGTACAAGATTACATCCGTGTACTCAGATGATGTGATACCCAACTGAACCAAAGAAGAACATTGGAAGCATCCACGGATGTGAAACAAGTACTAGAAGAAATGTGAAAAAGGAAGATGTCATAAGGCTGAAAAAGGTGTGTATTCTCATTGTTTCACATGCTTCCAATGTTCTTCTTTGGTTCCTTTGGTGTACGTTATCACATCATCCGAGTTCAAAGCCACAAGTTTGTTGATGTAATTATATCCAGGGGAATATGTGTCTCCCATGAGCATTACGAGTCATTTGTATAGCATATGTCGAACTTTTGTGTGAACCAGTTTACCTGCTGTAGCCTGTCGATTTGCTCATCCATTCTTGGTAGGTAGAAGTTGTGAACTCATTTCCACTGCTTTGTTTGGTTTTCGGTAACCGATGACTATTCATTCCTCGTTTGTCCCTGGTTTTGGAGCACACATAATCGGGTAAGGTAAGCGTGCTCCGATGTTGAGGGTCTTATATATCCCTCCTCCTTTTGCTTTGGGGTCAAACATATGTTGCCGGCTTTTTCCCTTCCTCGGATTCAATTTCCATACGTACTCACTATGTTCTGTTCGTCATGTGGAAGTATAGGTAGTGCTCCAGTCCGCCAGTCAATCCATTTCTTCAATTTTTCCTGCATCACCTGCCAATCCTCGTCGCGGTGTAGCTTGTTCATTTGCTCTTTAAGCAAATCTTTGATATAATTTGACGTTTCCCTAGTATCAATTATCCGCGGATAAGATCTGTCCCACATATGATCTTCATCGTTAAAAACAAATGCGAGCCATCCGTGCCTCAATGGCCTCGTTCCGTTTGTCCTCTCTGACCTGTTGGTACGAAGCATACTCACACGCCAAGAAGGTCCTAGATGCTTGTATAAAAAGCCCTTCCTTTTCCTGGTTTAGCTTCCGTGGACTCCGACCTATATACATATCACCTTTCCTTTCCTGGTTCAGTCCTTTCGTTCACCTCAGGTTCAGCCTATGATATGACTACTTTCCCCGCATACCAGTCCAAGCTTCGGTCGGTCTTGGACTCTTGGTACACCGATTCCACTAGTTGAAATCATGGATCAGTAATTATTCACAATTTAACCAATTATAGAAAGGCTTGGTCAACCTTGGCTATGGTTATCCAATGAGATCTATCATCTTTCTTTGAGGTATACGAACTCGGTACTTGTATGATACAAATACTACCTCTTTTATATTCATTTCCTTCCCTGTTCTTCATCCTCCGTTTACTCGTCCAGTTCTTCCAAGAATGTTCAAGTTTCTTTTAATAAAACCGGATTACTACATAACTATGTAATAGTAGATAGGCTTCGGCCTAGCAGAGCTTCGCGGTGAAACCAAGACGGGTTAGAATAGAGTTAACGCCCCGAAACCGATTCAGATTTCAGTTTTTTTATATGTAGTTAAATGTAGTTCCAATTCTAGGTATGTACAGAAAGTCGTTTCTTGTTTCTGCCCCTCTCATGTTAAAAAAAAAGTCAAGTCATCTCAGGGATAATTTAAGGGTTATTAGTATGTATCATAATCATAACTATAACTTGTCCTTGTCTATTAATATCATATCGAGATCAAACCTTGGTGATCATAACTCATCCTGACCTTTTAATTGGCTAGTTTGATTATTATCCTCGATCCATCATCATTCACCATTCATACATACACTTATTATTACATATCCTTCTCTTTCTTTCTTCTTTCCCCTCCTTCCCTTTTTCTTTGTCTTCGTCCTTCTTCCCCATCTCTTCAACTCCATCTCATTCACCCATGCAACCCTGTCCACTCAAACCGTCAACAAACTCTACTTTCTCTCATTGTCTTATCGCCCCCTCTCGACTGGAGATAGCAACTGGGGCCGAAAAAAAAAACATCCTTTCCTCCCGTCTCTTAGGTGGATGGCAACCCCGTGAGTGTGCAGCATTCTTCTTTCCCCCTGGATATAGTCTGGCCAACTGACGACCAGTGTCATACTGAACTCGGGAGTGATCAACAGGGACGACTCCCAGTTATTGCATTGACTGTGGCCAGAAATTGAATCGTGTGCCTCCTTGGTTGGGCCTAGAATCATCTTATCGCCACGTATCGTCTGCAGTTCCCCCTTTCTCGCGCAGCATCGGGACGTGTGTTGAGAAGTCCGCTCACCTCACAAACAACAACAACACCTTCCCGGACCGCTCGTTTGGTTTCAATCTCTGACTCAGAGCGCCGCGATTGATCGTACTCTGGCTCTTCGGAAGGCAGCATTATCGTCTCTGAATGTACCCCAGACAGGTGTCGTGCGGTTGATCCGAGCATATGACGAGGTCGGTTGGAGCTGATGGCAAAGGTTCTCCAGTGACCACAAGCCGTGAAATGGTTCTTGGTCGGTCAAGCAACATTACCATAGCGCATTGCAGCCAACGAGCATCGATCGGGTGTCATCGCGAACAGCGTCGACATGCCTGGATTGGAGATCGCTAACCGAGCGCATCCACCGGAGCTAGGAAGGCCTCTCCTAAGGGCTCACAAGGCCCTTCCACGCCGACGAGATATCATCGACAATCTACCACCAATCCGGATCCCACTGTTAAGGCCAGCAATCGATCAACCCAATGGAACAACGACGGTGGTGTCCGCTCCGGTTCTCCCGCTGACGCCTCCGGGACAGGTACTGAAAAGCTTTGAGGATGATCCAACAGACTCTCCCAAGCTCCCGGTGCGTCCTCCGGAAGGAACCGCCCGCCTGTACCATCAGTTCAGTCCTCCAACGCCAGAGATAACCCCTCCACGCGCATCATCGTGCGCGCAGAAGTCATGGGTTAATATTCCCCTACAGCCGCCTATATCATCTCGGACCGAGTCATTTAAAACCGCACGGGAGGCTTTCTCATCCGACGAAGAGCTCGACGGTAGTTGTCGATCGACGCAGTCATTGCAACAGAACAGTCAACCCAGAAGGAAGAGATCTCCCCCGAGGAATGGGATTCGGTCCGGTCCGGAAATGAGACCATTGGAGAAGGAAAGGGAAGCGCGATCGAAGAGCCGTCGCGGGATGAGACAACTCTCCGATTTTGACACGTTCGACGGGGAGTGGACAGGTAACCACCAAGGTGGGTCTCCGACGCCTGCCAGCAGTCAAGGTGGAGACGGCCCGAGCGAACAAGGGCGACGAGAACGGGGATTCGATGCTAGTGACGTGGGCGGCACATCGCTGAAAACGTCTCTGACGCGTGGGAAAAGTCTGCGGGAACGAGTGAAAGAATCACAAGAGGCACCCGTGAGTCCTTCGGTGGAGCGGTTTGGAGAAGATATCGCCTGGCACCTGGTCGAAGAAAATTGGCACACTTCGGAGCCGGGGAATGTCTGGCGGATGTCCGGAGAGTCAACCACCTCGATGATCGAAGCCATGGTGATCGACTCGCCACCTCGAAGGAGGAGAACCCTACGGCACACGGAGAAAAGATTGTCTCTACGCTCGGCGAGCTCTCCAGTTCCTCAGTCAACAGGCCCCTCACTGACCTCGAGCCATGGATCGCAACATCGGCTGACACACAAAACGGCTCGCATCTCGAACGAGAACCGTCAAAGTGTGGTGTCGGAGATCTCACTGGCAGCCGGGGTCTTGCACAATCCCTCGCAGCAGAGGCCGGAGGTGATCCCGGTTGTTGTGATCCCGAGGAGACGGTCGTCCCTCAAGTCGTCCACTCCGAGCAGCAGGAATCAATCTCTAACTCGGTCTCAAGGGTCCAATCGCCGGCCCACCACCGCCCCTTCCCAAACCAGAGGCTCCGTCGATACGCCCCGGCCGAAGGACCGTGCCGTATCTGAATCGATGCGTCCTTCCAGGACGGTCGACCGAGAGATCAGGGCACACGGGTCCGGCCGGCCTCACATCCCGCCCCGGAGCTCCTCCTTGTCGGCCCCAACAAGCAGAAACAATTCTCGAACAAACTCACTCACCTCGGAGAGTCTGCGACAGCACACGGCGGCAATGAAAACGGCGGTTCAAAATCACCACGGCGGACAGCCTGACTTGCAGCCATCGGCGCCGAAAGTATCTCCTCATCTGCGCCAGAGCATGAACGAGTCCGATCATCTATCCATCCAACGCGGAAGCGATTACTACTACCGTTCACCGACATCGGCTCATTTTAACCATTCGATTGTGTCATCGTCTCCGGGGCCAGTGGAGATCAGTGAAGCTACTGCGGTAAGCCTCTTCGCCCACAACAACCGGTCGTTGTTGCTCGTGGATCAGAATGCGCATTTCGAGTCTCGCGTTGCCCCGACAGGGCGGAACCGTCCTCTTGAAACGCCTCGAGACGCCGGGACACCAGCGGGCTCTTCGGCATGCCTTCCAAACGACGTCGATTCGCCACTGAGGAATCCTCGTCCACCACCTGAACCTCCTGTGTTAAAGGTCATTCCTCCCACACCCATGGATGAAGACCGTCAACGGGGCGCTCCATCCAAAAACGACCAAGAGGGAAACCCAAATTTGATACGTAGACTCAGTTCAGTTCGACGCGCCTTGGGCGCTGGGCGCCGCTCAGAGTCGTTCCCCTCGTTTACATGGTCCTTTGCGACTAGAACTGCGAGAGACCGAAAGGCGGGGAAGGATGTCGACCGCAGACTCTATCCTTTCCGCCGTCCGCGAGGCTTTTGGGCCGACTTTCCGGATTCGGATGACGAACGCTGGTTCGATGGAGATATCCCGGCTCAACACGATGGACACGGAAACGGCATTGTAAATAACTCTCGAAGCATATCTCCGGAACGAACTATTTTCAGTAGTCCTTCCTCCAGCAACCGTTCCATCAACGACCTCCGAAGAGGTTTAAGGGGCTTTGGCAATGGAGCATATCGCCCACGTTCCCCATATGGACGTGTTCGTTTCCTTCCCCGTTTTGGACTACGTCTCCGGTTCATACGGCCTCGAGTTTTAAAAGAACGGCTCAGACTTCTTCGGCAACAGCGGAAGGACGAGAAACGCGAAGCTAGAAGAATGGAGCTGAAGGAGAGTATTCGCTTCCCGGTCAACCCCGATTCTGCGGGATACCACAGGAGGACAGGTTAAAAATTTTTCTTTGACATCTAGACACGACATGCCTTCATTCAGCTGACTTTACGATCGATTTCCAAAAACCTCGACTATACTAAAATGACATTAATGAACCAGCAGCCCTTGTGATCCATAAAGGGATACCTTTGATCGCTCTTGGGTGAAGCCTTTTCTGGCCCAATTAAATGACTACACCCTTTCCCGAAGGGGCGAGAGAGCTATACGTACCAAACTCTATCGGCTCTAGACCGACTGAAACCATTTGACGAGTAATGAAGATGACACGAGATGACCTGCGACGATATATACCTTACGAAGTACAAAGACATAAACAGCATTAGCAATTGCGTTTTGACGATTGACGGTTTCCCACCTTTTTTCAATGTCTTTTTTTTTTTTTTTTGCATAGCAAGTGTTTATTGAAAGTTCGAGAAGAAATTTGATGCAGATGGATGAAATGGGCATGTATGTATATTATTACGAAGTTTATACCTCGTCTCTTTAAGTGCATTAATCGGCGGTTAATGGCCTGTGAGTCTCATAGAGATATCTATCTTTTCCTAAATCCCACCGGAAGGTGATAGCACTACTGTATCAAGCAGAGAAATATATCGACCAGACAAGACAATAAGACACGCCGAAATAGCTGCCTGATTTAGTAGGGGCGGGAAAGAGATTGATTAATAACTGAAACAACCATAATCATCCCTTCACCAAGCACTGATAAATCCCTACCCGTACTTGACTTATGTACCTTTATTACAGTAGTTCTCCGACGAGCTCATCAAACGAGTCACGCCCTTCCGTTTGTGTACATGTACAGCCCTTGCTCCCTCCATTTCATCAATCAATGTATGGCCATTATTGCCCACCGTCACCACGGTTTATACTACCGATTCCGTGCACTATGTATGTAGCTATCATAGTCTATTAGCTTGGATCTTCCCCAGAGCCTCCGGGTCGATCGAGGAACGGCTGGGGGGGGGGGGGCCCCGGGGGCGGGGCCGCGGCGGGGGGGGGGGGGGGGAGGGGAGGGGGGGGGGG
>NPHW01004173.1:0-18779 GCA_002240705.1 Elaphomyces granulatus
GAACGTCTGAGATTCTGAGATAATTCAGATGAGGTCTGAGCATTGCTGAGGTAACATGAAACCGTCTAGCGTGTGCGCGCTAAAAAGGGGTAGTATCTCCGATCCGATCCGCTCAGCCGTCATATATAAAATACATTAAGATCATCTTCATTGAAAGATAATCTCTAAAAGGATTTTACATTACCTCTTTCACACCCTCGTATTGCATCATGGATAACAACGGTTAGTCAGTGATTCTCAATAGTTTTCCAGCTTTATACTAAGATTATACTGAATAGGAGCTTCTGGACCTAAGTCCTCTTATCCGGCATCAATGAAGATCCAGGAACTCAAAAGGGGTGATCCAGGAATCCGAAGGGAGGATCCGGGAACTCGAAGGGAGGATTCAAGAACTCGAAGGGAGGAACGAAGCGAAGGCAGGTGAACGGTGACATGATTCATGCAAGAATGCAAACCCAACAGCTCGAAAATGGAGGAGTGGAAAAAGACCTTGAGATTGATAGAGAAGCGAGTGCAGGTGACATGCTTCATACAAGAATGCAAAGCCAACAGCTCGAAAAGGAAGGAGTGGGAAAAGACCTTGCGATTGACAGAGAAGCTAATGCAGGCGAAGAGGACATTATGTCCAGTTTCCTGTGGAACTATCAAGAGAAATGGCCACTGACCCGTGCGGAGCGTCTTAAGGAGTTGGACGAACTATCTGCCCATTATGACAAAACACTGCAGAGAGCCAATATCAATGCAGTTAAATTATGGCACTCGCAGTTTCCGGAGGATCAAATCATCCCATGCGAACTGGTCACTTTCCAAGGTGGAAAGAAGGTCGATGAGGCAGAGATCGATTTAGAGGACGGCGTGGTCTGGGATGAAGTAAGTAAAGGCTATTATTCCTTGTGATATATCAGCTGATCAGGTCCATTTTAGGGACCTCCAGTCGACGATTTCGTAACCGAACAAGGGCAAGGATCCTCCTCACTGGCACAGAACCTCCCGGGCCTGCTGCTGCTGTCGCGGGAAATGTCCAATGGACATATTACAACAGGGCAGATGTACCAGGTCTGATCATTATAGTTCCCTGTCCTAGTCTTCTTGCTCAATACGTGTATTCACCTCATCTGTATACCGGATAATCACATTCTCAATAAAATGCCGCTCCATGCTGACCTGCATCAGCAGGTGGGACCGGTCAGCCAATGCTCCTAGACGTCTGCTATGATAGCGGCTGCGGAACCATGGCGATTCCCATATCAAACTTAAATTCAATCATGACCCAGGACGGTATCGCCGCAATACCCGCAGTAAGGACAAATACGGCGGGTGGTAGGGCTTCTGCTCATCCCTCAAGACTTGAAGGTAGAGTACTCACTCCCGACGCAACGAAAGAGCTCATTCCTTGGCACTTTGTTAAATGTAACTACTATGGTAACATCTCCCGCCGCATCTTCCGCGGCGCGCTAGAGATAAATTGGTTTGTATGCAACGGCTTACCTCAGCATGCTCAGACCTCATAGTAGTTACATTTAACAAAGTGCCAAGGAATGAGCTCTTTCGTTGCGTTGGGAGTGAGTACTCACTCTAACTTCAAGTCTTGAGCGATGAGCAGAAGCCCTATCGCCAGCCGTATTTGTCCTTAGGACTCCTTACTGCGGGTAGTGCGGCGATACCGTCCTGGGTCATGATTGAATTTAAGTCTGATATGGGAATCGCCATGGTTCCGCAGCCGCTATCATAGCAGACGTCTAGGAGCATTGACTGACCGGTATACAGATGAGGTGAATACACGTACCTTCGTCAAACAGGAGGCACCTATAGACAAAGCTATAGTTAGGCTGGGCACCTCAAGTCGGGAACGTAGGCGGTTAAGTTGCTAAGCAATATATATAATTTACTTGCGGTTGCAAATAATAGTTGAACCATTACAGTATAAGTTTTTTTTGATTGTTGTGGGATAAGTTATCAAGACCTTTTACTTTGTTTGAGTTGTTAAGCAATATTTATAGGTACACACCTATGACAACTGAACCCATACAAAATGGGTCTTGTAATATCCTCGAAATCTATACATACTATTCCCTTACTCCACGTTATAATAACTTGATAAAATGTCTGTTGTTAACGTTGTTGAGAAATGCTTCCGCCACTGTACCTCCTGTCTTCACAAAGACTACAGATAGAGTAACATGTATAAGTTGGATATGCGCTCTCACCTTCGAACTCGCCGCGGCGCAAGAGATGCTTGATGAGCACGAAGGCTTCGATCATGACATATCTCTACACACTCGGCCGTATCGATATCGGCAACCATCACTTCAACTCGGCCGCAACGATTCAAAGTGCGACGGGGATTAGGTACATGTATTCATGGTCATGGTGAGACTCAAACATATATACCTAATAATTACATACCTCATCTAGCGCTATGTACATACATAATTGCCTCTCACCTTGCAAATGCCCTTAGCTACTCGAGTACCTACCTCATAAATGCGTTTTCTATCCCTTAATTAACTACCTGCCTGTGTGCCGGGGACCTACAGAATTCATGGGTGAAAGAATTTAGTAGGGAACGAGGACGATCTATTCTTCTTCAGAGCTACTGAAAATTGGTGGACAAATGACAGATACCTACGGCATGATGTGGTTGCAGGAGGTCTTCAAACCAAGAGCACAGCCTGCAAGAATTACTGATCTGATTGATTGATTGTCGAGACTCGATGGCTACTCAAGTCATGTCAACCTTCGGTTCATCATCGAATGGGCCAGCAAGCATGGTATTATTACATATTATCTTATTGCCAATGCAACACCGCAAAACCTCGACGTCATCTTTCAATCTCAAGAACGACTACTATATATTGCACAACATGAGGTCGATAAACGCTTGCAATCAGTCCTGCAAGAGACTCTGAAGAACGAAAAAAAGCGAAGACAGTGTGGGGAAAAGATTTGAATTCGGCTCGAGCTCGTGAGAAGGATTCTGGTACATTACCCATTCACGAATCACTCATCAAGAGCAGGGAAACGAGGAGCTCGACAATCACTCAGGTTGACCTCATGAATGTCATGATGAGTGGTACATATACAGGCTGCTTAGCTACTGCGGCCGGCTGAGCCAGCTGGCCAACAACCAAAGAAGCGCGGCAGGCCAAGGGTATCGCGAAAGCAAGAGAAGTAATGAACTCGTGACTCTATCTTGGGCGGGGTTCGTAGGCTTCACTGCGCATTTTGCCTCCCCATTCCAATCAGGAACCCCTTCTCATCAACGTTCCATATACATACATATACACAGCACGTTCGTCCTTGACATGCTTCATGTTGATATACAGACTTTTCAACTGGATCATCTTTGTGCCGATGCGCGTGCACAGCAGTACATCCCCTGATCTCAAGCTTGTCAACACCTGAGGCTCCATAACATGATGTGCAATATGTATTCTCAAGTCACATTCTGGCTATAGCTAGACAAGGATTCCCGCAGTGCACAGAAGTTATTTATGACTGGAGACAATGACTGGGGACAATGCCTGGGAGTGGCTTGATACATTTAAAGGAACAGAAGTTCTATGGGATTATCAAGGATGAGTCTCTTTCAGCTAGCCATACTGTACCTAGCTAATAAAGGTGGATCCGGAGATTCTAATTTTCCATGGCGGTTATGGTAAGGTCCAAGCACTTGTCATTATTGCCGGAAGTATGATAATGTAGTGCTGAAGCGGAGCTCAGGCGGGGAACACGCCAAGGATTCCGCTGCGGCGTCCATACCTAGTTAGTAGTAGTTAGGGGCAAACGGGGCAAAACGTCATCTACATAGAGTTGCCCCAGTTTAATCTTGATTCATATCTTGACAAGATTATATATCTTGATTCTTAGGTGATCTTTTATAATTACAATAAGACTTGCTACATATCTACAGATATGACCAAGTATATCATCGCCATTCCCTCGAAACGTGGAGTAGATTTTTACTGGAGGAAAGTCTAAAGACGCGACTTAACCTTGGAAAAGTTAGCTGCCGCCCAACGAAAAAAAGGTGACCTATCAGATCTATGGATTTCTCACTAGTTGAAGTCCCAAAAGTTGGATGGTTGGTTTGAATAGCTTTTTGGGATAAGCTGCAGTGCTAAAGACCAATCAACCATGTACACTAAGCTTAAAACCGGGCAAAACTTAATCAGCTAGAATAGGTAGTTATAGCTTCGATTCGATTGCTTGTATCATATCATGCTATCAATCATGAAGTATGTAGATCTTATTACTTTTAACCCCACACTACTTAGTTTTATTACTGGATAGTAACACAGTCCATTAATTGAATGATGTTCGGCTTTTCCGATCGATCTTGGTGGGGTTTTTTAGTTACAATAGTGGATGATGTGATAATAATGATGTACCAATCACCGGATCTGATCGGGAGTGAACATGCAGGAAACGTGTCATTGCTATGATACTGCATGATAGAATATGTAGGCAAATAAAAGAGAGATCCTGATTTTTTTGGAGAGATTAACAGGCATCCACCCACCGACCGCCTAGACTGGCAAAATAGGTCAGCTCCAACTTCCAAGCTTCTTTCTCTTCTCCTCTTTCCTCTCTCTCTCTCTCTCTCTCTCTCTCCTCTCTCCCCTCTCTCATCATTATCACCATCACCATCACCATCACCATCGCCATCACCATCACCATCATCATCTTCTTCTTCCTCTTCTTCTTCTTTACTCTTCTCTTGTTCTCCCCCTCTCTTCTTCTCCCTCTTCTTTTGCTGCTACTAGCCCGCTCCCTGGGTGCGGCTCCCGGTTTACTCCCTGGACTTGTCTCTCCGGGCATTGGGAGTCAGGGAGTCAGGCCAGGGACCATTATTGGAAAGGGAAGAGACGAATTGACACGCCATCATGGCCTCATCAACTGTGGAGACCGCACAGAGCGAGTCGAAGGAGTCAGGAGCTGTCCAGGCTGCGCTCGTGGAGGAGAGCCGTGAGGCTGGCGCACCCGCGTTCCAGTTCGATCCCAATGCGCCGCCTGAGGAAAAGGCCGCCGTCGCCAAATCGGTAAGTCGGTCGTATCCATGGAAAGAAAGAAAGAGAGAGAGAGAGAGGAATCAGACTGATGATGGATGCGAGGCAGGCCATCCCCTCCGACCTCAAGCCAGAGACAAAACCAAAGCCCGTCCCCGTCGTGACCGACCTGGTGCGTTTTATTTTATTTTCTTCCCTTCTCCAACAATGCTCATAGCCGTGGAACATAGGGAGATGCCGCACCTGACAAACACAACTTACCCTCGGCTAAGGCCAACACCGATCCTGTCGCCGAAGCTTCCCCTCCTGTGGACGAGAACCTTGCCAATGGGCAATTGACCGAGGCCGAGCGGTTCGCCTCCAACCGCACCGGCTGGGCGCCTCGCTTCGCCCAGCCGCCATCAGAGAGACGAGGGGAGGATCGATTGGATCACCAGACCCTGCTGGAGAGAAGTCTGGATGACAAGTTCTTTGGAGGTAGGTGTCGTTGTGATCGTCGTCGTGGTCGTGATTGGGAGCTAAATGACTTTCCGATAGGTTGGTACCATGACGCCGCCGCCATCATCTTTGCCTGTTTGGCATCCTGGTTGGTGACCCTCCTGGGTGGCGGACTGGGTTGGATCTTCTTCGTGATGGCCATCTGTGGTACCTACTACCGCACCTCTAATCGCCGCGTCCGTCGTAACTTGCGTGACGACGTCAACCGCGAGATGGCCAAGCAACGTCTGGAGACCGACACCGAATCCCTGGAGTGGATCAACAGCTTCCTCGAAAAATTCTGGCCCATCTACGCGCCCGTCCTCGCCGACACCATCATCCAATCCGTCGACCAGGTGCTGAGCACCACCACCCCGAACTTCCTTGACAGCATGCGCCTGAAGACCTTCATCTTCGGCACCAAACCCCCGCGCCTGGAGCACGTCAAGACCTACCCCAAGACCGAGACCGACGTCCTGCTCATGGACTGGAAGTTCGGCTTCACCCCCACCGACGTGGCCGACATGACCAAGCGCCAGCTGCAGGACAAGATCAACCCCAAGGTCGTTCTCGAGGTTCGCGTCGGCATGGGCGTCGTGAGCAAGGGTCTCGACATCATCGTCCAGGACTTCGCCTTTTCCGGCGAGATGCGCGTCAAGATCAAGTTCCAGGTCGCCTTCCCGCACATCGAACGGATCGAAGTCTGCTTCCTCCATCGGCCCGAGATCGACTACGTGTGCAAGCCTCTCGGCGGCGAGACCCTCGGCTTCGATATCAACTTCATCCCGGGCCTCGAGTCCTTCATCAAGGAGCTCATCCACTCCAGCCTGGAACCGGTCATGTATGCCCCTCACGTCTTCCCCGTCGAGATCGCCAAGATCCTGGCCGGCAGTTCCGTCGACCAGGCCATCGGCGTCGTCGCCCTCACCCTGCACGGCGCCTCCCACCTGAAGAACTCGGAGATGTTTGGCACCACCACCGATCCCTACGCCCTCGTCACCCTCGACAGCAACCACCCCCTCGGCCGCACCCGAACGATCCACGACACCACCGATCCCCGATGGGAGGAGACCCTCTACGTCCTCATCACCTCGCTGACCGACACCCTGATGGTGCACGTGTACGATTACAATGATCTCCGCAAGGATCGGGAACTGGGTGCCGCCGCCTTCGCCCTCGAGCCGCTCGGCCATGAGCCCGAACACGAGAACCTCCAGCTCGACATCCTCGACCGCGGCCGATCCCGGGGAACCCTCCACGCCGACGTGCGCTATTACCCCGTCCTCGACGGCCGCCGGCTCGCCAACGGCCAGACCGAACCGCCCCCCGAGCTCAACACCGGCATCGTTCGGTTCACCGTCGAGCAGGCCAAGGAGCTGGACGGCACCAAGAGCCTCGGCGCGCTGAATCCCTATGCCACCCTCCTGCTGAACGGCCAGGAGGTCCACACCTCCGACACGCTCCGGCGCACCAGCAACCCCATCTTCCGGCAGGCCTACAAGGAGATCCTCATCACTGACCGCAAGAACGCCCGGCTGGGCGTGGCCATCAAGGACGGTCGAGACCTCGTCGGCGATGTGGTCGTCGGCCAGGCCCAGATGAAGCTCAATGACATGTTGAAGATGATGGAACGGGGCCACGAGTGGTACCCCCTGACCGGCGCCCGGTCGGGCCGCGTCAAGATGACCCTGGCATGGAAACCGGTGGCCCTCCGCGGCGTCGCCGGCGCCGCCGTCTACATCCATCCGATCGGCGTGATGCGCCTCCATTTCCAGAGCGCCCGGGATCTGCGGAATCTAGAGACGATGGGCAAGTCGGATCCGTATGTCCGCGTCCTGCTTTCCGGGATGTTGAAGGCCCGCACCGTCACGTTCAAGAACAACCTCAATCCGGAATGGGATGAGGTCGTTTACGTGCCTGTCCATTCCCGCACCGAGAGGCTGACGCTCGAGGTGATGGATGATGAATCCATGGGGAAAGACCGGAGTCTGGGCGAGACCGAGCTCTCGATCTCGGCGTACGTGCGCGACGGGGAAAATGCGGGTGAGTACGAGGTCGATGACGACAAGCAACCGACCACCAGCGGACTCCGACTGTCTGGCCGCGGCCCCGTCAAGGGCTTTCTCAGTTACACGGTCGCCTTCTACCCGACGTTCAACGTGGTCGACCCGGAGGAAGAGGCCGCCGAGGAGGAAGCCGAGAAGGCCGACGGCGGCGAGGGCCGGCCGTCCATGTCCCCCTCGCGGAAGAGCCTCGATTCCGCCCGCCCGAGTGCCGATCTCCCTCGCCCCAGCACCGATCTCCCACGGACAAGCACGGAACGGTCTCCGACGGACGGTCCCCCACGGGTGGAGTTGAATGGATCCAAACTGCCGCTGAACGGTGATCCCATCGATACCGAAACCGCTTCGGTGGTGTCGTCCGTGAAACCGCCTCCGAAGGTTCATATCTCCGCTGAGGACTTGGAGAAGTACGGTATGTACCCTTCCGTCTCGGTCTCCTTCGCCGGCCGGGGTGGCATCACCTCTTGTTTCCGTTGGCATTTGGATTTACTGATCACATGGATAGAATCGGGTCTGGTCGTGTTCAAACTGATTGAGGGCCATCTTTCTCAGCCCAACGTGCGGCTCGAAGTCCTGCTCGACGACCACATGTTCCCGGCCTACACTTCGCAGAAAATTAGGTCGAAGGATGCAAAAATTGGGGAAGGTCCGTTTTTTTTTTTTTCTTTTTGCGGTTATTCCCTTTCAACCCTCTCCATTTGGCATCCTTGGCATTGGAACGGGACCATCAAGTGCTCACCTTTTTTTTTTCTTCTCCTTTTCTAGTCGGTGATGGCTTTGTACGTGAATTAGAGATGTCTCAGATTACACTCCGACTGGTCGAAAAGATAGACAACAAGGATGAGATGGATTCTCATACCATCGCCAAACTGACCGGTCAAACGCTGCCGACCTTGCAGCGGTGCCTATACACCCCAACGGAGCTGGTCCTACGATCCAATGATGGCGGGGTGAGTAAAGTCAAAGTCAGCCTACGATACATCCCTGTCAAGATGAAACTGGATCCGACAGAGAGTATCAACAACTCGGGAACCCTGCGCGTCGATGTTCTTGACGCGGCCGACCTACCGTCTGCCGATCGAAACGGCTTCAGCGACCCATATTGTAAGTTTAAGCTCGCGGGAAAGGAAGTTTACAAGACCAAGGTCCAGAAGAAGACCCTGCATCCGGCTTGGAATGAATTCTTCGAAACCCCCATCAAGACTCGGATTGGTGCCGATTTCAAAGTCGATGTGTATGACTGGGATTTTGGAGATCGGGCGGACTATCTCGGAGGGACGCCCATTGACCTGGAAGTGTTGGAGCCCTTCCAGCCCAAGGAAATATCCCTCCCGCTCGACGGAAAGTCTGGAGCAATTCGATTGAAGTTTCTCTTCAAATCATCCTATGTGGTACGGGCCCACCAAGGCTCGTCCACCTTCTCCGGCACCTTTGCCACTCCCGGGAAAATTGTCGGTGCGCCGGTAAAAGGAGTGGGCATCGTGGGCGGAGGCGTCGTGAAAGGGGCAACCTTCCTCGGCCGCGGTCTCGTCAATCGGTTCCGTAGCGAGAAAGATGTCGATGAGGCGACGGATGGAGCCGCCACACCGCCGATCATCACCGCCGCCGCCCACAACGACGAGCGGCCAGAATCGAGCGCTCCGGTCGATGGCAGCATCACCCCTCAGCGCGCCCCCGCCCTGCTGGACGCAGTCACCCCACCAGCCCAGACGCCATCGCTCACCCCCGACCAACTTCAGAGGCGCCACAGCCGCACTCGGAGCATTGTCTCCCAATTCGGCGACAAGCTGGGCGTTGGGGGTGGGAACAGTGGCAGTGCCGATGTCGGGGCGGCCACCATCTCGATTCTCTCCGCCGGCGGATTTCCGCCCGCGGCCCATGTGCGCGTGCAGGTCAAGCTTCTTGGCCCCAAAGGCCCAAAGGACGTGCATAAGACGAAGGCCGTCAAAGCCAGCAGCGGTTCGGTTCAGTTTGACCAGTTGCATGAGACCTGCCGGGTGCCCAACGTGACCGGTGAGGCGCAGTACCAGCTGCGAGTTGTCGACCATGCGACCTTTGGCTCAGACGAGGTTCTCGGCGAGACGCTGTTCTTTGTTGATGATCAGGGCTCGGCCGCGGGGAAGGACAAGAGCGTCAAAGTCGGTCCGGGTCATGTCGTCGTCCGGAGCAGCTTCTTTGCTCCTCGCGAGACGAGTAACGGCCGACCTGGTACTGCGCAGAGCACCACCCCTGGTGACGAGGCCGCCGACAGTCCCGATCCGAAGAGACTGTCCCGGAGGGGCTTCCTCACGAAAAGGACTGTCAGTTCAAGTTGAAAAGCAGTGGATCTTTTTTTTTCCCCTTTCATTCTTTTCCCTCCGTTTTATTGGGGGTACCAGGCCCGACGATAACCATTGCGCAGAGATACCAATGCTAACTTTTTTTTTTTTTTTTTTTTTCGTATCTAATAGTTTGGTTCCTATTTAGCCCTGTTAAGCACGCATGTCTTGTTAACTCAGGGAGGGCCAATGAGCCGAGTGACTTGGAAGCGCTCGATTCGGGCAGGATATAACGAGTACTGCCGGCCACATTGATCCGCGGGGATTTGTAGAGAGACAAATCTCCTGCATTCTTATGTCCAGTCAGGTATGCAAAGATGTACAGAGCAGGGAAAGAAATGTATGTATGAACTGTACCAGCCATGCTGTTTAATTGCCTCCTCGGCACTACGTCTTCATGTGAACGAGCACGGAATAATGATGTATATAAATCGTCTTATGTATTTCTTTTCCCTCCCGAAATACCAACCTAAAAACTACAGAAGATTGACCTATATACCAAGATGGCAGGAGGCTTCCAAATTTACTCAAGGATTCCCAGGAAAAGAAAGAAAAAAGAAACCTCATTAGCGTGTCTGATATCTATCTCCAAATCCAAGCTCACAGGCAAAATGCGATTATATATATACAAGGTTATCACAAGAAAACATGCTGTTCATGGGAGAAAAAATAAATGCAAAATATGCTGACGTTATTAGTTATAAATGAGCAAATCCAGATCTGCTATTGTTTCAACCCTCCCAGACCTGCGGCCTTTGAAACAAAAAAGTCTCTCCCCTTCATCAGGGACACGAGTTTGCTCCATACCACCCATCCCATGGCGACGCCGGTGCCGGTCGATGCGCCGATGGGGACCAGCATCATTGCAATTTTCGGATTCTGAACGTATGTGGCACGCTTGCCTTGTCCGGTGATGTCGGCTTTCAGGTTGGCGACGACGATGGGGACCTGCTCGCCGACTTTCATGCTCATCCGGACGGGGTGAGTGGTGATGTCTCCGACGGCGTAGATGAGCTGATCACGACGGCCATGTTTGCTCTGGGATCCGGCCGTCACGCGCAGTTCGTCGTCGACCTGCACCCATCCGCCGGTCGAGAGGAATTCGGACGGAACAAAGTCGCTGTTCGGGACGACTCCGGTGCTGGAGATGTAGATGTCTGCCTCGAGGGTGTCTCCGTCGTCAAGGGTGATTGCCCATTTCCCCGAACCGTTCGGTTGCTTGGCGCTCACGACCTTCCGCGATGTCACCAGCTTGACGCCCTTCTTCGTCAGTGCTTTCTCCGCCGCCACGCCGGCTCCCGTCTTCAGCATGGGCAGGACATGATGAGATGCCGAAACCAGGGTCACTTGGGCGTCCGCCCTCCTCTTCTCCCACGCGTCTGCGAACTCTCCAGCAATCTCCACGCCGACCGGACCGGCTCCACCAATGACGACGCTCTGCGCCTTGGAGATCGTCTTCTGGGCACTCTCGATGTCGGCCTGCAGGTCGCCCGTCGCGGTAGCTTTGGTCGGCGCAAGGGTGCTCTGCTGTCTCGAGGCCGCCGTGCTGCCGGAGGCGATGACGAGATGGTCATAGGACACCGGCATCTGCCGTCCGGATACGCTGACGGTCTGCTTCTCGGGGTCGATCGCGTAGACGGATCCCTGGATGAACTCGAACGACCCACGGGGGAAAGAGCTGAATGCCGACTCGATCGGGAGGAGATATTGGTCGGGCCGAAAGGCATCCGGATTGGTCAAGATGCGAGGCGCCGCGATGTTGAAGTAGAACTTGTCCGACGGGTTGATCAGAACCACCTTGATGCTTTTGGACAGGCTGTTGAGAAGGCCTCTGGCGACTCCGTTTCCGGCATACGACGCACCGATGATCACCACGACGGGGGCTTTGGTGGAGGACATGATGATTCTTCAATGGTCTTCAACAGCTTGAAAATTGAGTGAGACAGCGAGGCAATGGTTTGACACAACGAGGCGGTTGGGGGTTTTTTTTAAAAAAAAAGATTTTCGGTGGAAAGGTGAAAACAATATGTATGTATATGATATCAGATTGATTGAACAAGGGGAAGCAACTCGGGAGGGAAGACAATAATAGAAAGAAAAAAAGTATTATTAGTATGTATCACCTCGGGAATTTGTCTTGCTTTGCTTTGGCTTTGGCTTTGCTTTCTTGCTGTGTATGATAAAGCTAATAAAAGATCCCAGCAGGGTAGAGCAGCAGGGGAACCATTATTTTATATTCGACATTTCTACATATGTATTAGAAATCTCTCACCACCAACCACCTATGTAGACACCATCACCTGCAACCAACTTGCGCTTTTCCTCACACATAAGCATTGCTTACTTATTTTTTTTTTGAATTAGTACTAGTAGCACTTATTAACCACGTTTCTAGTTTCTATTCTGTTCGTTCGTTCGTTCATTATTATTATTGATCAACCGCCGCTGCGGCGCCATTTAGTTATCACTAGTATCATAGGCTGTAACTAGTTAGTTACTCTAGCAGTTTATTAAAGTGAATGTATAAAATGTATTTCTCATCAACCGCGGGAGGGAAATAAAGAAATATATTAATGTATGATAAAACATTCGGTCGGGCTGCGGCGGCCGCCACCCGATCGGACCAATGGTAGAGCTGCGATTCATGTTCGGGGCGGGTTGTCGGATTCGTTCCGACATATGATACAAATGCATGCAGATGCAGAAGCTTTAATGGCGCTCTGAGAGTGGACAATATTATTTTAATTATGTATTATTAAAATTGAAGAAGACTGAGTTGTTCAAGTTGACATCATCATACACCTATCATGGAGCTTCGAGCTAAGTCCAAAATTCCGATTCCATTGTCTTCTTCTAGCTTGGTGCGTCGTAAAGTTCTGGTCTAACTATTCTCAAATTCAAACAAACTCCTTTTAACTATGGATTACCAATCTAATTTCCTACTTTGATTGGCTTGGCGTACATATCTAAGATAATTATATTTCATGGTCGCATTGAAACAGCCATGGTATCACAGCTCTCATATTGTCATACATAGGTTTATAGCTGAGAAAATGATCAAGTTACATATATAGCACGTATTAACATAATAGTTGATGTATGTGGCTATAATTAAATCTCTGTATCATGGGGGTTTTATGGAGCCATCGGCCTTTAGGAGGCAAGTCGTGGAGCCCATATTAGTATTCAATAGGAAGGCATGCGGTGGAGATTTTAATTTATTCATTATTAAATGAATCATCAATCATCCATCATAGCTTCATGCCCGGCAATGCATATGTAGAAAAGCCGGTGACTTAATTATTAATTAATAAATACACTAGTTAGTAGTTAGGTACGCAAGGGCCTCCATAGTCCATACTAATCAAGCTGGATGGATCCATTTTATTACATAGATACCTCTACCTACAGTATGATGATCGACTCCAACATCAGACGGCGAGTCTGGGAAAGCTGTGGCCTCTCTCTCGCGCGGTAGTTCTAACGAACTAGGTATGATGAGTTAGTATTGTACTCTATCTAATGCAAACAAACCCCCATTTTCAGACTTCAAGTTTGAAATTGATATGATTGCGGGTGCTAGGTTCTATGTAACAGATTCCTAAAGGCTAACCTCCCAGTCGTTCGAGTATACATGACAGAAAAACGACCCTTTCGAGAAATTCTTTCATAATCGGATCCCGACCTTCCTTCGACCACTTCTCCGACATCTCAAGTCTCACGAGTACTCTCCTTCGGGTTGCAGTTGTTCGCATGCATAGTAGAAAATACTAACAGCTCTAGTCCCCCAATTTAGTTCAACTACGGCGGATTGCTAGTCCCTCCTGAGAAACGTTGAGATGGTCGCTACATAATTAACGCCTCATCGAGCTAGATCTGAATTCAACAAGAGGTTCGGCGGCCTATAACTAGGTTCTATGATATCTTTCATGGTATAGAATCCCTGAGGAAGACTAGAAAGATACATAGATGGGTTGGTAATAGCCTGGACGTCGACTCTGGAGTATTGTGATTGTGACCCTCAAAGATCATATCCAGAGAATCCAGGGATCTTCAACCAGCTGAATGTGTCTGTCACACAGGATTCCAAGAAGTCTTTCTTTGTACATGTCAACTACCATACGCTTGTCATGGCTCTTGACAGGGATAATAGTTCACTGGGTATACATAATCGGATTTTTGTTCCAGGTTCTCGCTGAGCACAGCCCTCAGGATCTTGCAGACTCCAGAGACTAAATACATTGCATCGCAATCGATTACCATGGTCCATTCGAGTTGGTACTGTCCTTTGGCACCTATCATATATACGGGATATACATATATCGGACAGCCATCCGACGCGGTTTCGAAATGAAAAAAAAACTAGCCTGCAGAAAGCTCTTCGCGAAGCAGATATTTTTCCTGGCACTCCGCTTGATACTCTAATGAAACTTCACGCTCCCTAGGTGAGTGATCGACACTGACTGGTCTATCATATGATATGTAGCACCATTCACCGGCCAGCAGACTTGCTAGTTATTACTAAGCGATCTGGATTGGGTGGATAGATAGATTATAGATGGGGTTATCTAAGGAGCTCAGACCTTTCTTTTATGCAAAAGCAGCCTGAAGACTGAGGTAAAGATGGGGGCAGTTACTGATGGTCACTAATACTTAGTACTATAGCACTCCAGTCATCGCTGCGTGCTCACGAATTCTATGCATATGATATCGCTTAGACATGATAGGTACTAGGTACTAGCCTCATTTTCTTTATCCCTCAGGATTTCCACCCCACTTTAGTTCCATCGGTAAACTGACCTCACCAATAATAATAGCCTTGATATGTTTTCAGAAAAAAAAAACTTTCGGATTATGATAGTCTATAGACAACACCCACAATCGCCCGAGTATGCAGCATCTTCAGCCAGCGTCACTGCGTCAGGACCTATCGTGCGACGAGACCAACACAGGAGACTTGACAATTATGACGGCAGTGAGATCGATATAGATATCAACTGTCAAAGTCGGAAGAATCCTAAGCAATCTCTATATATGGGACGTATGCGCCGTATACGGACAATTTACTGTCGACGGTCGTCAATACAAATTCATTGACTGGTCACTGTGGGGGGAAGGGCTTGAAGTTCCAACGGTTCACGAACGTCACCGATGCAACTGGCAGCGCCGCCGCCGCCGCTCATCTAAAACAACGTATTCGAATCACACTATAGGGGCTAGTTAGAGCTAGTAGCAGTCGGAGTTGTCGTATGTGAAGAATGTGCCACAACAGATTATTGCCAATAATAAGATTCTGGGACTCAGTGGTTTGCTGGAGCCACCTAGGGCAATCCAATCGAAGGTGAAGCCAGCTAATTATGTATTCAATGCACGGAAAACTCGGGTCATGAAGAAGGGCTTTGCTTTACGTTGGCTCGATCGGTGGAAGGGACTACCTATAATACATATCGTCAAGCCTTGACTTAGCGTCGAGTTTTTTTGAAAGAGACTCAATAGGTAGTGATAGGCTATTAGCTACATATCATGATTCATTGATGGTTCTCCCAAGCTTTATTATATCCAAATCTACATATATATGCTTGGCTTGTGTCTGATCAGCTGCTTAAACTTTTTGTGGGTTGCTTGCTGTGCTGCAGACTGCACGGAAGTAAGGAAGCGACGCGTTCAAGTCTTGCGGTGATTGATTATGTAGAACTCTGAGTAGGAGGAGCTTGGAAGACGGTCTTCTCCGTTCGACGTCTGAGACTCTGAGCGTGAGGGTATTCTGCCGGGAGGGGATATGTATGTAGAGGGTCAAGGGTCTGACTCCTCCTGACACACATGAGGTCGACTTCTCCGTCGTTCGTCGTGGACATAGGTAGGTATTCATTCTAAAAGATTGAGGAGGACGGGGAGGGAGGGCTCAATTGGTCTCCTTGCACGCTACAGTGCATATGCCAGTAATGGTTTGGCGACGGGCGTAATAATAGAGAAATACTATGTAGTAATGCTATTTCCATCTTCCCGTGGATGATATATACGTAGGTATTCTCTTGATTCTGGACTCCCTCTATTTGTTTCTCTTTTATCACCATCAATTCTGTTAGTCCTTCTATAGTAGCTACCTAGGTAGACTACGAATAGATTCGTTTGACCACCCTTATAAAGGGAGACTAGTCACTAGACTCATGCTCTGCGGAGACGCCTTGGTCTTCGTTATGGCAAGGAATCGAAATTATCGATGGATGCCCCTGCAGTCGCGAATACCGAGAACATCGATATCATACAGAGATGTACAACGCAGGTGCAGGAATGCTTATCGGAAGAGCATGAAAGATAGAGGAAATTTCTTTTTTTTTAAAAAAAAACCCCCCCCATACAGTTTATCATCTTTCTCAAGTTATATCTCACAAAAGAGCCTGGGAAGTTTGGGAACCCACCTGCAGCTGCAACCTGGATGCAATCAGGACCCTCCTCTCATTCACTCGGAAATATTTACCTTTGGTCCTTTGCCTCCGTACATTGCCTGTAATGTCGTGAAGAACAGTATTTCAGTTACCACCCTCCTATTTAGCTAAAGGATCAAAGCGCTCGCGTCTCCCACACTTTTCCAAAAGCCGTAATTAATAGACTTTCCCCCCGATGAAATCGGGTTTTCTATCCCCTCCATCGGACCGCTTTTCGTGAGGTTAACAAACCCCTAGGTACTGTTTCTTGAGGGACGAATTGGTCTTCCCATTGTCGAACGGCATTCCTGGGAGGAGCTTCGGTCGGGAGGTGCATCACGAACATGTCCGCCAGCTCACCCGGCGTAGCTCCCCGCCGACTAGGAAGGAATGCCATATGAGGAAATCTAGGAGGGGACGCATGTACATAGGAGTCGACGTTGGCCCGGGTGCCTGCGGTCCAGCAGTGTCGCACAAAGTTCTGGAGGCCCTGAGGCATCCGGGATCGTGTTGGCGGCCCGATCCTTATGCAGCTCCCAGATCCTCTTCCAGGCCTTGGATTGGACGTCCTTCAGGGCACTGCGGACCGCGAATCCTCAGGATGGGGGTATGAGTGCTGACCCTTTGCGATTTGGATGTTGTACAGATTAATGACGGCTGACACCTAAACTTCAACGGTGCTGTGCTTGAGCGGATTGCCCTCCTCCTCCTCCGCCTCGTCCGCCTCGTCCGGGCCCAAGATGTCACGCCGGTGCTGTAGGACGACGGTGGCCACGACCACGACCACAGCCCTGTCCTCCGCCATCTCCTGGGCGTCCTTCTTCTGCTTCCGGCCCTTCTGCTTGAATCTCCGCGTGAGAAAACCCCCCTGGGTGAACTAGATAGGTTTGTCGGCATTAACAAAGCCACCGTCCTCGAACTCGTACTTTTCACAGAAGGACGCCCATTCGCCCTGCACCTTCTTGTAGGTCTTTTGGTGTTCACCGGACGGTTCTCGTGGGCCATCTCGATGGCCAAGTCCCTCCGCTGGCCATGGCCTCGTTCTTGGAGTTGATTTTTGCCCCAAAAAGGTTCAATTGAGAACCGAGCTTTCAAGGACTTCATCCCTGTAAGTTAACTAGAAGCCATCTCTTCTGCTCCCTGCCTCTTTCAACCGCGCTACGGGGTGTCCATATAGACTAATGAACGTGTTGACATCCTCACGTATGTTCTCCGTATTTAGCTTTTCCGTATAGCAGAGCATCGGAAATCACGTCCGCATCATGGACAGTTCGGTTCGAAGACGCGATAGTATCTTTTAATTCCCGACTTCACACCATGGCGGTTCCTTTTGTGGGTGCCTAAAAACCGGCCCCGGACAATCCTCCCAGCGAAGCACGTTGGAGAGCGACAGTACTTCTAACGTCCGCAAGATTTCGTTCAGATTCATCGGCCGGAGCGGAGGTGCGGCAACCTCGTCGTTAGGTGAGATTGGGTACAAACCAGCCAGGTAGTACTAAGTGTAGCAGACAGCTGACTGGCAAGATTGGCTGTGGTGGTGTAGTCTTATGATATGTAGAAGGAAAAAGATATCCGATATGCAGAGAGTGGAACCGCTAAATGGCACTAAATTATTAAGCGAAGCCATTGTTGACTAGAAACTTTTGACTAGTCGGTTTCACTACGGTTAAGAAAACCCGATAATTCTGCAGGTTGGTTTGGGATTTTTTGGTTTTTGATCAACCCACCCTCCAATAAATAAGTTATTCATATTGCAATGTATGAATTATGATATCCTCTGGCCCTTCATACGTTGTTTGTGTGCAAATTATGGGTCTATTTTGGGGTGGAAAAGCTAATGAAACGCAGACCATGTTGGCAACACCCATGTCGGTTGCAACTACTAACTCCCTCCCCGCGATACCGAATACCCTCTTATATTTCTCTACACTGGAATATCTCGATTGGGAGATGGAATGGCTCTTTATACGGGTGATTCAGGAGATCCTGTGTTCCGTGGTTGGCTGAAGAAGAGCACTCTCGATTACTTTCCAATTGTCCAAGATCTGCGGGCTAACAGGAGGGTTCTGGTGCATCTGCTTGCCTCCCGGTTTACAGACAACGGTTTGATAAGGAAGGGAACCTCTGGAATGGTACAGCGAACTGGAAGGCTGTGGAGGAAGATATGCAAGATGTTTAATATTTTCATGAAGACCGGTTGCACCAGCAACTATTGAATCAAGTATCCAATCATCATATTCCTCAGCAAAGGCCACCGGTGCAGGTGTAATATGGCTGCAGGAGCGAACGAGAGTGTAGTCTGCTTTTTATGGGCAGGGGGAGTGAAATGTGGAAGTCGGTCAAGGTGAGCAGCTGCCTCTGCCTGCTCCTTTCTCCTCCTTCGCTCAGTTCTGGTGGAGGGAGCAGTATGGACATTTGTCTTCGATATATACGGCCCGCGATTGACCATATAAAAGGCATTAGATTATTACCAGCTTGCTGGTTTTT
>NPHW01004176.1:0-17705 GCA_002240705.1 Elaphomyces granulatus
TTGTGGCGGCGTTCGCGGAGGTAGGGGAGACCGCTGTAGAGGTTGTAGAGATTGTAACTCGAGATGAATTGCGCGCCTGGGCAGTATCCCTTTTTCTGCGCGTTCACCTGTTTTATCGAATTGTACACGACGTGTTTTGGGATTTGTACGGAGGCTTCACATCCAACAACACATAAGTGTGCAATTGACATGTGATTCTTTCCGAGTTCTACGAAGTTCATCAGAGCTTTGTAGGGCGTGATACGCCCCTGAAGACGGGAATTCGAGACTAGTTGGTTATATGAACCGCAGCCTTGAAAACCTCATTCCAGAAGTATTTAGGAATAGCCAAATGATCATGGCTCGCATGCGCTCCATAATCGCACGGTTTGCTCTCACCTTTTCCAACCATCCATGGCGAGTGTGAAGTTGATAGGATGAGTTCTATGCCCGCTCTTTCAAGCATCTTTTCAGCGCATTGAGCTTATCCATGAACTCAGGTTCGCCGTTGATTCTGATGCGTTTCGGCGTGACTTTATACTGTACGGGTTATCCTAATTATGGACCTTACGGCGTTGTACGCGTCACCCTTCTCTTTGAGTGTGTGTGCACTCGTGTAGCAGCGTCGGTGGCCAGCGTGGCGTATTGGTCTCCGTTCCATGCTTTGTGACCACATCGAAGATGATTTCAGTCTATCACCTGGGGTGCGTTGCGCCGTATAGTCTGCACAGGCCTTGATTTCTCGCAATCACATAGAATGGTGATTCCGAGGTCGTTATTTTCTGGACTCAGCGATCATCAGGCAGTCGGACACAAAGATCGAGATCCAGATTGATCGACTTGATGATAAACTTAATATAAGACTCGACAAGATTACGGAAAAAATGGACGAAAAAAATGATAAGCAAGAACAACGGTTCAACGCAAGATTTGACGGCATCAACACAAGATTCGATGGTAATCAAATCCAGACTCGGATGTATGTACCCCCCCAACAAAATCACTGCCTTAACAGCTACAGTTCATTGGCATTATTGCGGCCACGCTGGGTACCGCTTACGTTAAAAGTGTTGCTCCTTCGGCGACGACTCCTACCATGCCACCCGCAACCCCTACCGTGTCACCCCCAACTCTCGCGATTCCGGTTTCTGCTCACGGATGATCGTTTTCATCTCGTTTCCGAGCACTGCATTCTCTTGTGATGAACTGATGCCTTTCGTTTGTGAGACCATTCCCGTAAAGACCTCCGGCCCCGACGGAAACACGTGATCAGGCAAGCTGCGTGTTTCCGTCAGACCCTTCGGAAATGCTCTGTTGGGATACGCCGCCGCTAAGCCTAATAACCACCGAGTTAACAAAATAAGTGGTTATTAGGCAACGATCGGCAATGCATACCCTTATGAATGCACAATATTAGCCATAGTCAAGTTTAGCTCAACGCCTCCTGGCAGAACACCAAAGCAGCGGGGCCTTGAGGTCTTTAGTAATAACTTGTCCTGGTCTAATTTCATTCTCTTATCTGCCAAGTGCAAATAATTAGATTCATATCACCAGTCTGGCCTCCCTTTCTGATGCCAAATACACACGCTGTATACTGTTTCCTAGTACTAACTTAAATACTATATAGTGTCTCGTCCAACTACTCCTGTCGGCCAGCGAAAGCGTACCCTTAATAATAGTACTTTGAACACACCATCGAATCGACCGCCTTCTGGTTGCATTTGCGGAATTATACACCCCATCGCACATGGAGAACGTCGAATTGCGGCGGGGGAGAGAAACTCACGGTCGAATTGGTGGAAATAAACAACTCGATAATGCCCTTGAGATACGCGAAGGAGATCGTTACTGGAAGAGCTTCCATTCAAGAAGATAGCAATGTCGGGTTCTCTATGATTTAACTCTAAGACCTGTGCGTCTCCCAGCCCCAAAAGGGGCGTAAAAATGATAGTGATGGGGTCTCTCAGAGAATCCCTGCAGTCCTTATCTTTTTGGAGCATTAACCTGAACCCCTGAAAGATGCGAGACTTCCCCTAACTAGTAGGTGTACGACTGATTTCCCTTTATACAGATTCCCGAGCACCTGGCACTGCTTTCCTCGGAGCGATTGTCTGTAGAATCTCTCAATTTTTGACAGCCCGCGTTTGATTTCAGATCGAAGCCGGCGCTTTTGCTCCGAGTGAGTGGGAGAGGGATGTCATCTTCAGAAGATTCAGGAGTAAAGAAAATACGGTCTCGAAGCGCGGCTGGATTCGAACATGAGCTTGTAAATCAAATACATAAATCGAAGCCTAAGGCTGCCAAGATTTTAGGTAACCTTTGCAGTCGACACCTTACCGGAGGGAGTTTAAATTCCGCACGCCTTACTTCAACAGGGCAAAAGCCTGCTGAGCACGTAAGTGCTGAGCCCAATCCCAGAGCTCCTTGCTAGAGCTAAGTACAAATGATAGTAACGGTGCTCTATACTTTGGTGAGCTTATTTGCATTTACTAAAAACTCTACAGGACACGTAGACAGCTACAATTGAGAGAGAGTGATTAAATTCCTCTCTCAGTGATATTGTAGCTAGGATGCGTAGAATGTAGGAAGTGAAAGTAGATGTAAGATAGGCCCTTAGTATAAGAGAGTAACACTGTAAGCTATACATGCGTACAGCTGGGACGAGATCGAAGTCATATTGCACTTACACCTACAACATGCAGTATGAGGACGGCTTGCCAGGACTAACCTAATAGAACTGCACCACCTTACCGTTCAACAGAGCAAACGTACACCTTCCGGAATCTTACGAAGCTTATATAGATAGACAGCTTATATAGATAGATAGATAGATAGAATGTAGGATCAGGCTTACAACTGCCAACATCCAAGGGTGTTCTACAATAACTACAGGCCTGTAGAGTAGGTATCATAAAACCGAGTCGCTAATATGTAGCTCCTTATGGAGAAGCATAAGAGACTCGAATCACCTTGCCAAACCCATACTATAGTGTAGGAGTAATGAGAGCTGATTGATTCTTCAACCAGTCCCTCCTCCGCTTCGTGGCCTCCTTCTAGGCCCTCCACTTCCAATTCACGCTCCTCTCGAGCTGACATCTTTGGCATCGGGGGAATCAAGGATGACAGCTTTCCACAAACTTCCTCTACACTTAGTGGAAGATAAAAAGCTATTGGGAAAGGGTAAGAAAGGATAGGAAAGATGAGATATAACTCTGGAGATGATTTAATCCTTCTTGACTACATACCTGTATGTGCTCAGAGGGGATTATTATGGATTCTTATACTTCCGCTGCTTGGCTCCTACGTTTTAGTCATGTTAATGATTGTTGGAGAGTTCTAGGTTGCCACAGTTTAGAGCAATCTTGATAAAAGATATTGCTTTACAAAATGTCATTCTTACATACGGCAAGGCAGTTCTAGCGAAACTCCTTTCTTAGAGGATCTAATAAATACATCTGAAAGGCTCTAAAGCCGAGGACGGTGATGCAGAAAACGGGCCCACTAGTAGTGATACAGGTCTGTTAAGTCCGAAAAGTCAGGAAGATGAGGAAAATAGTGCTGGCCGAGGAAGCAAAGATAGTGCTGACGGGTCGCTACCGTCGGTGAAAGAGTTTTCTCCAGCGACGCAATAGATAGACAACCTATACGGGCCTCCCAAGGGTTAGGAAACCCCTGTGATGATAATTTGGCCATTGGGTTTCTTGACGTATGGCAAGCCCTGCCATCTTGCCATTAGCTCGTTTGCCATGGTGTTCCTCCATGTGTACCCTTCCCGGTGACTGTACGGCACAGATTTATTATCGAGAGCAGAGGCCTTCCGAGCAGTGGGCCAAGGTATAGGACAGATTGCGAGAGTGGAAGATTGGCGGGTCTCATACCGGTGAGATTTGTGATAGACGTGAGAGGTGTGAGAAGGACCAGCTTTATCTCCTTCGCTGTCACTTTCATCATCTCCACCATTATCACCGTAATCATGATCGTCGTGACCATGGTCCCCATCCCCGTCGGTCTCGCCGTCTTCGTCCCCATGGTTGTCATTTGATCCGCTCTTGACCATTTCTGGCCTGCAGATCGGACATTCCTCCTTGGAGCATGGGCTGTTGTACCGCATCCAAATATCCTGTAACTTTACGCATTCTTCAATGGCTTCAGTAAGGCCCTTGTCTTCATTCCTTGGACTGACCTGGAGAGCGCCATTTGCCAACACGAGTGCTCCAAGTTCACCAGGCCACACCTTGGTTGGCTCGCTTGTGAATGCAGAAATGTAGTACCTTATGATCTTATCCGCTGAAGCCTCAGAGCCAGTATCACTCAGAAGCCGCCACCGCCGAAACACGATATCACGCTGGGCATTCCATTCCCGGATGAAATCTTTATCCGGATTAGCTCTCACGTCTCGTACCAAAGTTGCTATCTCTGCAGGGAGGAACGTCCATTCTTGCGAATTAAATGCAAAGTGGCACTTCGAGTAGAGAGCTACTAGGTTTGCAGCATCATGGATGTTGTCTAGCTGTATAAGGTCTGCTCTATGGTACTCCACAAAACGCGAACGTTGTCTAGCTGCTTGCGGCAGTACATGCGCGATCTCAAGGGGCCGATCCATTTTGTTAGCTCTTCGATTGCACATCCAGCATCTGTTGCCCTGTGAGGCCTTTACTGCATCTTTTACTGCCAGCGGGACGTCTATAGATGACTGCGATAGGTGGTGCGACTGGAGTTGACGTGATTTTTTCCTCTTAGAGGGCTTATCCGCGGTGGATTACGAATCTGGGAGAGCTCGGGACTTTCCTTTGGCCTGAATCCGTTTCGAGGAGCGCCGATCATGCGGCGGAGCCTGTGATTTCCTCTTTCGTTGTGCCATTTTTATGTTCGAATATGGTCAAATGAAATTCGAGTAAAGGGGGGGAATTAGATAAGGTCCCAGAGAACATTTGTCTGCGAGATAATAACAAAGATGCGCCTCCTTCAGGTCTTCATCTCTACCAGAGTCGATTTGTATCTAGCTCTCTTCCAGTAGACTACCTGTGCCTTTGCAACGAATGAGACGAGAAATAATCAGAGTGATTTGCCTTTTTTTTTCGGAGGAACCTCAGGGTGTGGCAAGCCCACACCGCCCGAGTTCTGCCGCCGCTAGAAGGGAAACCGCCAAGACGGAGCAACCGCCAAATTTTCTCCGAGCTAAAAATTTTGTATTGGTCCGGCGGTTTCTTGAGTGTTTACCGTGACATTGAATACTCGATTGCGAAATAATTTGTAACCACAAAATCCGAAAGCGACTCGTCGACACCGATCTACGGACTACGCTGGCTTGACTGGAGGGTGCAGAAGAAACCAGCTTGAATGGACGTATATGATTTACTTCATACATAAGTATTAAGCTCTGTGGGTCGAGTGTTCTAAAATCCCGATGCTGGAATGAGAAAATATCCGATTTCGACGGTTCTTGACTTTTGATTACAATTGATACTGCTTTGCTAATCGATTTCCCTCTCAGAGAATAATACGAGGACACCTATCATAGCAAGCACAGCGACCACCAAGGAGGTCTTTTGAGCAACCAGTTCTGCCGTCAGCTGTTGAACAATCCAAGAGGAATAATGCAAAAGCCATGTGACCGCCGGCCCGATCGAGGCCATGAGTCTCGCTCTATTACACCCTTAGCCTTTGGGGATTCCCGGCGAATTTACGATTGGGATTGGGATTACTAGAGTAACATGGCTTGAATACATATAGCCATTCCGCATACGTATACGCTTTTGCTTGCCGCTGCGGTGGAGGTTCCGAGGTTCGTCTTATTGACTCCAAAGCATTGTCAACGTAGGTGTGGTTCAATGCATTGTCGAATGCAAATAATGCCTAGCATCCAACACACGCTTTATGATTGGGACACGAAGTCATGCTGGTATAGTGTTTTACATGACTTGGCCAAGGATAACAACTACGTCGTACACCACTTACTCCGGTTTAAGATGTCCCCCACAATAAACCTACTCAACGGGAACCGGAAAGGATATAGAGCAAAGAAAGTCGCGATGAATGTTCCATACGATCCATCATAACCTACAACACAACTGCAAGTTTTTCAACCGCCGTACAGTGCCAGTACTTTGAACATCCTATTAAAAGTTCATTCTATACTCCTGGTTGAGCAGATTCTATGAAAAAATCCATGACATTTCATCACTAAAAACGGCAAAATCGATTCAACATTGAAAACATTCGTATGCAACTTCTATTTAAGAGTAAGCCTTATTAAAGACGATTTCAAACCCTCGAGGAAAGAGTTTGTAAAATGAACTTTTAAAGATCATTAGAGGTGGTTGAATTTTCGACAAAGGTGTAACTAGGTACTAGCAGTCGCCATCCTAAGCAGAGAAAAGTAAAGCGTAGGGGAAATCAATAGGAGAGTCTGTGATTGAGGAAGGAAGGGAAGGCAGCCCTCAGATTAGCTCTCTAGTTCTCAACGGTTTCCATGCATGGATGTGTTTATTTACATGCCGGATACCATTCAACTTTGGCTTTTGGACACCATCCTCATCATAGGGTGATAATAGATTATTTTAACCTTGGATAGAACAAAAGCAATGAAACGATTGGATTGGGTCAGTTACAAAATATTGTGCATGGGAAAGCCCTAAAGAATATGGGTGATTTATTTGCACAATCAAAATCGCTGCGATGTTAAGCTTGCATATTTTGGAATCTCAGAACTGGGGGTGACTCGTGAGCTAGAGCAAGGTCTGACTGCCATACTGGAGATAGAGAATGCTTCTTGTATCAATATATGAATGGAAATCTGAAAGGAGGTTAATAACGAGCAGTGTCAGCGTGTCACATATGACATGATTTATCATATTATCACCAGCAAAGCGCATGAGGGAAAATAAAAGCACGGGACCAAAGAAAATATCCTAGCAGTTGGTAATTTGGGATATAGGCAAACAAGTGAAAACCAAGCCTCATGCCGAAGCAAATAGATGGACTGTATAACCCAAGGGTCAAGCAGAATAATAGCAATAATAATAATCATATTATCTCCTAGTGAGGGTTAGTGAGTCCAGTCATCGTAGAAAGGGCAAAGTCGCAATCTTTTTGCGGTGTTAAAGGACGGGATGGATAATTTCAGGGAAAAGCTTGTTGTAAAAAAAAAAAGAAAAAGAAATAATTAGGATCAGATAACCAAGAGAAACATGGTGTGGTGAAAAACCAACATGAAAGAGAAGCTATTGAAAAATACATGTCGCCTTCCCTAGCCATATCAGATTGAAAACTACCTTTTGAAAAGGCTCGTCAAAGGCATGCTTCGACGTGGTCGCCCGCGAGAGGCAGACACACGGAGCATCCTCCGAGGTGTCCTAACAGAGTCATCATGTTGGCATCGGGGAGATAAGGAGAGGAATGATGCTCAAGGCCATTAAATAAAACACAAGCATCGAATAAATAAAATGAAAATAGCATTTACCATAACTACCGTGGTCCTTTATTGGTGCCATGGTAAATCCACTTTAGCTATGTTACTAAAGCTCCCTACTCTCCCAAGATTGGGCCACCTTCATCATGCACAGCCAACATATCAATAGAAAGATAGGGGCATATCGACAATGATAATAGCATAAATAACAGCAGCGGATCGCAAGTCTCTAAGATCTCTGTTCTTGTCAATCATTCGCATATTGCGAACACGTCCTCTTCCACTCGCTATCACACAGAGGGATGAGGTCCATGTCGTGCCTTTTTTAGGCCAGCGTCATATGAGCAAGTGAATTTATCATCACAGAGACTATTTAGCATTTTCCAGACTGAGGGGGTGTTAGCAAGGTTGACAACTGCAAAAGCCAGAAATAAGGGACAGATTCTCACCTGCCTGGTGTTTTTACACATAGGTAGGTGTCTGCAAAATGTTGTGGAAAAAAAATGGAACAAATTAGGGATCGGAGTCGGGAGAATCTTTCGGTCCGTGCCGTGCACGGATGGAGCACGTGACCTTAATTTCCGCTTGTTTCCTTTTGATTAGGTAATATCTTCATAAAAAGTCCTGTTTTCTCATCAATCAAAATGGCTTTTGTTACAGTTCTCACTCATGGATCCTTGTCCCTCTAAGCAACAACCATCCTTCGGGTATTTTGAGGAGGATTACGGCGGAAGACCTGTCTACGATGACTACGACCAAGCGGACCAAGCACGAATTCCAGAGCAACAGGAACGCAGAAAAGCTGTAAGGAATAAGCGTGAAACCATGACTTCATGGCTTCAAAGGCAAGCCAGCTCGCACAACGTCCAGCTGGCCGCTACTGCTGTGCTATCTGGGGCAGCTGCGGCCGGGGCGATATATGGCTACCAAGCTATGAAACGGAAAGCGGCTGTCGAGGAACTCAAGGCCTCAATTCCAGATATTAGTGAGCAACATCAAGCGGCACAGGTTCGTTCTTTGGGAGTGCAAGGGTCACAGTCCCTCTGAGTCCATTGGGATTATAACTGACCTGTGGAAGTGAAGCTTACAGAATATGGCACAGCAAGCCTTCTGCCAATTATGAGTAAGGAAGATGAGCGAAGTGCCGCCCTTGCTCAAAGAGTGCAGCAGGGTGATTACGACGAAGGTGAGAAACCAAATCCTTATCTTCGTTACTTTGCAAGTTTGCTCATTTCTCCCCCATGATAGATCTCATCCTCGAACAGCTAGCCCGTAATCGGGTATTTTTAAATGATAAAGGATTGGCAGAACTCCGTTCGTCGTTCATAATCGTTGTCGGCTGCGGAGGCGTCGGATCACATGCTACCGCCGCTCTAGCGAGGTCCGGTGTATCGAGAATACGGCTTATTGACTTCGATCAAGTTACCCTCTCCTCTTTGAATAGACATGCTGTTGCAACCTTAGCTGACGTGGGCACACCGAAAGTGCAATGCATTCGACGAAGGCTAGAACAGGTAGTGCCGTGGGTCCAATTTGACTGTCGAAACGAACTCTTTGGGGCATCAGTAGCCAATAAGCTCCTGGAGCCTTGGTCCTTAAATGGAAGTGAGCAGAAGCAACCAGACTACGTCATTGATTGTATCGATAACATCAGCTCGAAGGTTGAGCTCCTGCATTACTGCCATTCCCACTCCATTCGTGTCATTTCCTCAATGGGGGCAGGATGCAAATCGGATCCTACCCGAGTTGCAGTTGCTGATATCTCTCTCAGCACAGAGGATCCTCTATCGCGCAGCACTCGGCGGCGCTTGAAGTTGTTAGGGATTCATTCAGGCATTCCGGTAGTATTTTCGACTGAAAAACCAGGCCCTGGAAAAGCATCGTTGCTTCCACTACCAGATGAAGAATTTGCAAAAGGCCAGGTTGGCGAGTTGGGGGTTCTACCCGACTTCCGAGTTCGCATCCTTCCTGTCTTAGGCACGATGCCCGCTACATTTGGGTATACGATTGCCAGCCATGTTATCTGCGAGGTTTCCGGTTACCCCATTGAGTATAGCTTAGGTGGCAAAAGCAGAGATAAGATGTATGACACTATTCTAAGCGGCTTGCAAGCGTTGGCCGAGCGGCTATCCAGAACGGAAGCCGGGGAAGACCCCATTGGGTTACGTCTTCCCATCGGCAAAGAGGATGTCGCATATCTTGTTGAAGAGATATGGCGTGGGAGAAGCGTTGTCAGCGGCCTTCCGAATCGCCTGGCACTGATTCCATGGGAAAGACCTAAATCTGGGTTCGGGCCAGATAAACAATGGGAGCAAGAAGGACAGAAACTTTTACCGTTAAAGCTACAAGATCTTGTCTGCATGACGAAGGAAGAAGCATTGCGACATGAGAGGGAGGTTTTCAAAGGTGGGAAAGGGGTCGAAGATGTCTATGATGAGACGATTGTGAACAAGGTTCGAGAGCGGATGGAAGAGGCAGATATGTATGAGAAATATAGGTAGGTTCTATATTATAATTATAACATGCCTCTTGTAACACTACTGTGTTGCTAAATTCGTCCTTCACAAACATAAAGGGTTTAGACCCAAAGAAATCCAACAAGTTACAACAAATGTGAAAGGCCGGCCACTTTTCAGTATAATTGTATTTTGAAAAATATTACCTCGGCATCAAGATACTCAAAAGACTAAAAGACCAGCTCGATTGCTAGCTAGCCGACATCACCGCCCTATCATACGTCAGGTCTCATCTTTTCGGCTTCCGAGAATTCATGTCCTTCGGTACGAGAGACTATACCTGAATGCATACATAGCATGAGAGTATACCTTTTTTTACTTACGTTTTTCTTATTTCCAGGTGGAAACATACTCTCTTCTCTAGGAGTAGGAATGAATGTCAAAAAAGATTTGTTGACTGACTACATAACCGAAAGTATTGATTTGATTTATGGTGGAACTAGAGAGAAGGGTCTGGACTCTGTTCCACGTGGTGGAATCATGATTACCAATATGTACTTGTGAACTTATTATTAATTAGTTAAAGGTGGGCTACTGTACTATATATAGATAATAATGATCCCTCTAGCCCTGACCCTGCCGACTTCTAAAGGTTAACACAGTATGAAAAGTTGAGAACATCGATGTATATTCTGCCTCCGTAGATATAGTATGGTGTAATTCATTGCTAGACACAAGAGGGATCATGGCAAAATTTATACTATTAATAAAGTGCTAGAGAATTGAAATTTGAATATGATTGAATTGATGGCTACGATAAGAGTATATCAAAGTCACGACGTAATATTAAATTCAGTTGCAGCTTATTAGATCTGATGCCGGAGGCAGTACAAATCGCCAAAGTGGAAGATGCAGTAGTAGTAGTAGTGTACAATTAGGTAGCGACATAAGTTTTTACTGAATGTCAAGAGATAACATGGGATGCTTGTAAGAGAATGTAAAAGCCTCACAACCACCTATAGCAGATGTCGAGCAGCGTTAAACGTATTGCCTTATAAAGGAAAAATTGTCAATCCATCCTCCAAACGATGATTAAGAAACTCGGTTCATTGAAGCATGCGCAGTCATAAAGGGCCTCCGAGTTACATATAGCGACGTTTTCGTCGACATCCTAGACATCGTAACGGCCATACCAGTACCGGCGTTGACTATAAAGGGTCAGCAGAGATGATCAGACAAAGCGCTTCGTAATTGGACGACTTGGTGGGATACTTAGGAAAAGGGAAAACTCACGCAGTCCTTCCGCCAACAAACCAGATGAAATAAATGCCCTGCAGGAAAGTGAAGTGAGTGTCAGCATTGGAAACGTCTGAACAGCAATATTGCTAGGACAACAACGAGAAAACATACGAGAACCGCCGAGGCGAGCCAGAAAATGGCAGAGAGAAAGCTGAAGGCTTCGGCTGCCTTCCACCGACTGCAGTCGTCAGAATTGACAAGACCGGACCAGTCCCAGGGGCTTCCGCAGGGAACAGAGCCGAGAGCATCGACAAGGAGGCCAAACGCCGCAAACCATGTCAGCGAGAGAATAATATCAACTAGGTGGGCAAAGGTCAGACAGAGAGAACGAAGACAGGCGGATAGAGTGAATGCTCATACGATGCCAGGCAACAATCGAAGATGTGAATGGGATAAGTAAGATTATGCCGAAGAATAATGATAAAGCCGCAATAACTTCGGTATAGATGTATCGAGCCTTTGAGCAATCATCGCAATCACTCCATAGATGCAGATAGTAGCCTACAATCCCAGCAACCACCTGAAAAAGAGTTATATTAGCAATAATCGGGAAGGATAGTAGAAATGTATCTGGTAAAATCAAAATACACACCGCAGCAAAGGCAATCTCTCCCACACGAAATAAGAATGACAAGAATCGGGTGAAAGCCGGCATTGTGAGAGGTTTGAATGGGGAAAGCTGTTTTTTTTTTTTTTTTTTTGGCAGTGATGGACTGAGCTCTTCGTCCTTAAGCTTGGAGGTGACCGATGCTTCAAAAGGTCGCAGGGATTTGTGAAATCTTCCGCGTTTCACATCCAAGATAGGCCTGGATGAGGAGGAAGAGACTCTCTTTTATGATGGAGACCAATATACAAGCCTGAAAAATGTAGTACTACCTGGCAACCTCCATCTTTGTGCGTAGTATTTAAATTTACCTATGTAGCCCTAAGCTTAAGCTCCCACACGTCATATGCGCAATCTTGACATATGACGATCGCGAGGTTTTGGACAATAACAAGGAGCAGGGTTTTTCCATGTAAGGTCGAGAACTTGAATCCAAGCCATCTTGTCCTCCTCTAGTAGAAGGTTGGGCAGTTTGTCGATATGTAGTATTGATTTGCTGAACGCGGTCATGATAGATGAGTGTGGCTAAAAGGAAGCCTAGCCTGCTTAATCAATTGCAAACCATGGCAAACGCCAGGACAGCCGCCAACCGTCATGGATTGATCTTCTTGATCGTCCGTGGAATCAATGATCGTCAGAAGACCTGTGTCTATTCTTCTTCAAGTAGTGTAGTGGGCAATCTCATTGTTGCTGCAGGCCGGAGCAGAAAGTCTTTCTTGCAGTTGCGGGGAAGCTATCATGTGGTACAGCATGTCCCCAGTCTTGGGAATAGAGGCAAGAATTGGCTCTCGTTGCGTCATGATCCTTGCTAATCCTTTTTTTATGATGTTTGCTTGCATGACTAATGACGTCACTACATCATTCGGCTTCCCCATCAACAAGTTATTATTATTTGGAAGGTATCATACTTCATGATTAGGTAGTACCAGCTGCGGTCTGCCAAAAGAATTTCTAGGACCTCTTAACCTGGATTTCCTATCGATTTTAACGTATCTCTCAGTTCGTTTAGATCTATCATTTGCACCTGAGAACGATCGATATCACTGGACGTTCAGCAACTTCAATATTTTGGGAATTCTCTTCTTGACCGAGATCATCAAAATTCAGGACATGTAATGGATTCGCCAAAAGGAGCGATAATGGGCTACCAAGAAAAGGCCAAGTTCCAACAAGTCTTTTACCCCGCTGCACCTCTCCCTTATGTAGAATATCGAGGCCCCCATGACGTTATGTAAGTCCTTGTTACACATTCTCATCGTAAAAAGCATACGTAGATTTGTTCTAATATATAGGAGCGAGATGCATTTTTAAACTCAAGCACTATAATATAGTTCCAACGGATGCGGTCAAATCCCGAACATAGATTCGGTACCTACTTACCATTTGAGGTAAATCGTAATCCTGCAGTTCATTGACAGCTCGTTGATGAGGATAGCAATTGTCAGTTTTGAATCTAGTTCGAATAAGAGTGGTTCGATTAGAACAGAAGAAATATTGACAAGCGAAAAGAGGCAGCTCTGAGTGACCTTCAAGAGATTTCAGCCGCAAGATATCATTGACCTCGAAAATCTTACACACAAATCTGAAGTATCGATATTCAGTAAGCCACGACAGTGGTGACTGACGAGAGATACTTACTAGTGGCTGTGACCGGTGATTGGCCTAGCGACGTCGTCATAAGTTCATAACTTGAACGGTAGTTTGATATCTAGTAGAAGTTTCATACGGTTCATGTGCAGTTTGTGAGAATATCTCCTTTTATTTATTCCTTCCAAAATAGCACTCCTGTTAGTATTAAATTCAATGGGGTTGAATATATACTTACATACTTACTGCGTGAATGGAAACCGAACATTGCATACATGTAGAAAGGTAAAACATATATAACATCTTGCGGAATTTGACAGCCGGCATGTACTTCCTCCTCCCACTGGAAAAAAAAGACCAAAGAGCTTCACAACCTCCATGACTAATCCTGCTTCTTGTTTGTGTTAAGGAACCATTCGAAAACATTCCTGAACACGGTTTTAGCACCTGTCTCTATCACATCACCGTGACAGGGAATCAGGCGGTCGAAGTCCCACTGATCGATCTTTGTCATGGATTTTGCGAATCCCTCCCGATCACGCGCCGAAAGGACATACCAGGCGAAGCGCTTGTGGCCTGTTGCGGGTGGCTTAGCGGAAACTAGTGGGAGGATAAGTTTGGTCAAAATGCCTGAAGTCGGGGATACACCCGCACGGGAGTATTGTTCGGATCCCGGGAGATTGAAAAGCAAATCAGCCTCGATGACTGTGCGAGTCGGCTTGTGCAGGAACACGATCTCGCGAGAGCCGTGGCTGGAAACGTACTCGACGTCAAATTCCGAGTCAAATTCATCAGAGATATTGTGTTTCCCTTTGTCTTCCGATTTGAAGATGTGCTTGAACTCGGTGTCTTTGAAGTCGGGATTCGCCTGTCGTTTCTCCCACAGCCCTTCCGGCGCAATTATTTCGGCGTTTGGGAAAGCTTTCTTCCAAGCTGTGAGGTGAAGATGGTGTTCGATATCAGGGGCAGCAATATATTTGAGGTTACTACCCTCCGATGCGATTGTCCTCTGCACTTCAGGGGTGAGCATGACCGGGGAAAAGACGGCCAGGGATCCAGAGGCCAATTTCACTGCATATTAAGCCGATCATTAGCAAATTGACAGAGGTCCCCACAGTGATATTCACTAGCTACATACCAATAGTGCCTCGTCCACCGAATTTGAAAACCCCGAAGCGTGAGAATGGTACACTTAAAGTTGTGATCTCAGGGGTGACCTTGCGAATCACCATGGCTTCTGTGGGACTGCCTTCGGGCTTTTTGGAAGCCATTTTGTTAGATGTTGTGAGACTCTCAGAACTTTATTCAGGGTTAGTGTTCAATGAAGGAGTCTTCATGCGGGGGAATGAAATGGTATTTAAAGACAATCATATAATAATGAATCAAGGGTAATAATTAAAAGGCTCTGAAAAAACTTGAAGTTTGAGGAACGTCCTTACGTCACAAGTCGCGCACAGCTTACCATATCATCCAGCTCAGACCAATTATTTGGAATTTCTTAGTAGTCTACACTAAAGATGCTCAATTCGACTGTTTCCTCTTATCATACGGCGCTTGGCACGTCGAAAGTAACTATGATAATTACTCAAAGGCTCAGTCAGCTCAGACCCTGCGCTGACTGATGAGACAAAAGGAAGTTGAAGCCTTGGCGTATCATATGATATTCATACAACTAGTTTGGGGCTAGTGCGGGGACCTAGGTCGCCCCGCCCGCACTAGCCTCAACACAGGCCCCACCTGCACTAGCCCCAGTGCCAATAGAAATCGAGCCAGATTTCTCAAATACCTTTGAAAAGTACTTTAAGCTTCGCTCTATCGAACGGTGTACTCTATTTTTCGATATACCTTTGCGTTCTGGATTTGTTTCAATCGTAAAATTCAGGCCATTTTCTCGGTTGGAACGCATGCTTGAGCTCTTCTTCAATTACACCCCATATCCATCCTGCCAGTGCCATCTATCAACGTCCTTGAAGGATTTTAAATTACGAAATAAGTCTACCGGGAAGCGCCTCAAGGATAATGGCTACAAAAGCACAAACGCTACTATGTTGGCCACAGCCCTCGCTGTGAAGCAGCACAAGTTGCACAACATGCCATTCTAGCGTGCTCTCGCTCCTCGGGTAGGAAGACATGCCGCTGATAGTGATATCCTAGAATACTATGATATTCAACGCCTCGGTCGGTAGTCGTCTGAGGCCTTCAAGGCCTGTTTCCATATCAGTCGGGCAGCAGGCTTACAGGCCAGTTCCAATCGACAAGATTCAAGACCCTGGCATCGATTCGGACCTACCGACATCGCACAATCGTCTTAAACTCAACATCAACTTCGTTTCTACAAGAACGTCTTCACACGCTGCCGGGCTGTCCTCGTTCCTCTAGAGGTTCTAGCTGTACCCGCAATACAAGAATCCACTCCATTTCTCTTACTGCCTAGTCTTGGCGAATGTGTAGCATACATGAATGGTTCAATGTGGGGATGAGGGGTCGATTTTTTACATGTCCTATCAACAATCCTACGAAGACCACTGCTACGGCGAAGGCATTCACGGAAGTCTAAATCCCTCGACCTATCACAACAAAGATAACGTTTCCATCCTCATCCTTTTTGAACGGCGAACCACGATGCAATAGCCCTCTTCCTCCGGCTCCGGCTCACTTTTAGTTTTCCTCGGTCTCTTCCCTTCCCCTTCCCTTTTCCCTCCCGCTTGATAAGTGGTCTTTCCTCACCTTCCGCCTCCTGGTCCGGCTCCCTCCACAGGATAACGACGTCTATAGCCCAACCCGTCGACGATGTGCTGATCTGCCTCCGGGGGAAGGTAGACAGGGATGAGTTTGGTGATTTTCCCGGCTGCAAGCCGGATCTGGTCGGACGGCTGACGGACAAACCACGTCCCCTAGTTGGGACTGATCGATTGCCGATTGCCCGAGCCACAAATCCACAAATGCCATGGAACTGCTAATTGCGATTGTCGATGCGTAATTGATTCTTGGTTTGGAGGAGATTAGTATTGTCGTATTACTTGCTTATCTGCCACAGTTCCACCCTAGGCTCGAAGGCGCTCTTTCTGATGCTTGGTATAAGCGGCAGGTTCGAAAAGAGAGGATTGAGTCATACACTCAATAAAAACACGTCCTGCAGAAGTACACCCTTCAAATTCGACGGAATCGACTGCCCAATGAAACCCCCTTTTGGCATCTTGAAGGGTGAATGTGCTTCGAACCGCATTAGCCAATTTGTAGAAGTCTGTCTCCTTTTCAAATTTGCGACCATCAGGCAGATCAAGCCAGTCACGGAACCAGGTACGAATCTTCCAAGTCTTAAAAAGATTTCGTACTTTGGTCCTGGCCTCGTGGTAGACTGGATCATCAGATGATCTGCGGCATAGTCGCATTCACCACTTCATTGATGTCTTTTGTGCTAAGGCTGGAAACAAAAAACCGCCCTGCATTTCTCTCTAACGCCGTGAACAAGGAATCCGAAACGTCTGGGTGGTCAAAGATTCCATTATATGCTCCAAGAACTTGCAACCATAGTCCACAATGTCCTACTCCCGGAATTCCGAAGCCGACGTGCAAAGTCCTGAGCTTTCTCTTTATCACATATGATAGTGATTTTGCTGACATCCATAAGAGTATGGTCAATTCTAAGCCAGTATTACAGCTTATTGTCTGAGGGAGTGGGGTGTCGCTGACGACAAAACTGATTCTATAGTAATCAAACTCGGCGAGCATGGTGTCCTTCCATTAATCGAAGTTCGAATGTCTGCGAAGGTGACATCGCGTTGTTGCAGTTTTTGTATGCCCAAATACTGGCTTCTTCTCATCTTCCATAAACGAGGAACCTCGACGAAGGACAACAGCTACTCGAACTGAATGTCCCTGGGCTAGCTATTTATTACGTACCATTGACAGTGATCAAAGTATCTCTTGGACTCTGGAGTCCTTGCATCCAGAGAGACTCGTCGATATGCTATGCAACCCAACGATAGCGAGCATTATGCAATTGTATTAACCCCATGTCTTGCATAGCATGTTCTACATTGCGTAGGCCCAAAGGCGACCGATCGAGCGAGTTATTCAGTCGTTCTTTCTGTATCCTAGCAAGGGAGACGAGTAGCCTATCATGCGGTCACCACTTCCAGCCCGAGTTGGAATTTCAATCGCGGAGAGTTTGCATCACGCCCCACTCGCTGGTTGTTAAAACAGACGTGGGTGACGACAATCCATGTCCTCTTAAATGTGCACCAACCCGCTACTCAGGACCAGCAGCTTAGCATTTGTGGACGACCTCAACATCCTTGTCTACAGCTCCTCGACGGCGGAAAACTGCAGAAGGCTGGAAAGCGCCCACGAAAAATGCCAGGAATGG
>NPHW01004180.1:208-14127 GCA_002240705.1 Elaphomyces granulatus
GGGTGTTATCGTAGATTGGAATTTCGGGCATCTCGCCATGATCTGACGCTTCTTAGCTCACACCGGAGGAAAAAAAAAAACTAGATAGAGTAATAATAGAGAGCATGAAGACGGTCCAGAAGATAATTAATATTTATCTTTTACTACCATAATTGTAACCCAAGCTGTGCGCGGAGCTGGCCTATGCGCTTGAGCTGTCGGGCGTTGTCCGCGGATAGCAAAACAGTAGTAGTGAACCATCCATGTAGCACTAGTATGGAATTGAAGGCCATAAACTTGAACATACAACAAGCAGAAACAAAAACATCCGAGTTCGCTGGCGCCAACTTTTGGCAAAGTTCTATGGTCGTCCTATCCGGTCCTGAAGGCGGCAGTCACCGCTCTGCTCACCGCTTTAGGATCACTTTACTGCTCAGTGGTGCTCGGCCCGTGCACCCCGCCCCCACCTCCGCCAGATGGCGGCACGGCCCGAGTAGCGTTACGCCCTGATATTTAGGTGATATATGGGGAGAAGCGGCAAAATTCTTTTTCCGTGCTTTGAAAGTACCCGATTGCTTCCTCGAATACTCTCTTCGTCTCATTTTTGTGTGCTTATTTAGTAGTAGGTAATTTTCTACCGACACTATTTGAGAAGCTTGGGCCGATTGTAAAGGTGCTTTGCCCTTGTCTATTCTATCCTCGCCCTCGATGTGACGATGTCTGATATATCTCAATATTATGTGATTGAGAAATGTCAACGTTCATAGCTACATATCATGGTTGTTCGTCTTCATAGGCGCCAACCTCCAGGGGAACGATTTCGCATGTATTTATTATATCATAATAAATTTGATAGATGTAACTTCCCGAATTAGACTCCTCAGTGTGTTGATGTAAATGATAAAACCCTTAGTGAAATAATGTCCTTCCAAACAGTATCTGGACATCTCAGTCTAATGCCCGCCTTCTATTAGGTAATAGGAGATATGAATAGGAAAAAAGCGAGTTGCCATTATTAGGATACTGGATATTAATATAATCCAGAGAACAGATGAAAACAGCGAATCAATTCACTGTGGCATTCTTATATTACAGAATAAGCAAGCTCAGAGAACGATGACATCTCGGCGTAAAATATATTATTTCCACAAGCATATTCTTATTGGTTGTCTCTTTTATGATTTTATCCTTCGGGGTATGTATCTGCAGTTATCAAGAAGAATCTCGCGTGTTTTTTTGGCCTAACTCATATTATTGGAGCTATGTATCCTAGTTATGGTTGGTTATTCAATGTTCTACTTACTCAATAGAAAACAATAATCATAAGTACATATAGCATTTAGGGGTTGGGAGAGGATATGAAACGCAAGGCCAAGACCGTGCACATACCCAATTCATTAGCAAAAGGGCATTCAGAATAGTTTTATCTATCCGGACAATTCGATGATCTCGGTAACTCATTTCCGTCATGAGAAAACTATAATCTAGAATGACCAGGTTGGAACACGATCTATACTGAAGCTAGAATATACAAGTGTAGTCAATTGGCATTTATTCCTAAATTGGTGGCCGATGAAATCTGTTGTATCATCTATCATGAAGCCTTATGGCCGTCTCATCCTGGCTTCAAAGGCTGCGTCTATATGAGGGCTTTTTCTTAACTTGATAGGGTTAACTGAGCGCTGCGTAGACGTTTCAGGAAATTTGGAATCTACCAAAGGTTATTTCAATACCTTCACATTTCTAAGATGTTTTACCTAGAGAGCCCGGCTGAATACTTTCTTGTACAGTGATGCGCCACAGCGCCAAGGGTCAAAGATGTGTAGCAATATACATGTGAATCATCCCTGTGACGCGAAGGCCCTCTCTCATTTCTTGTCACATATCATCACTGCATGATCCTTGAAACTTATACAAGGGTTACTAGTATTGGGTGGGATAATGTTAGTGACTAGTTTGACAACTCGATTTCTATCTTTATCAATTTTGTTGGAAGATAGCCAGTTAAAAGCTAAATAGAAGTGTCAAGCCGCCAAACATCGTGTCAAATGACTTCGAAGGAGAATTACAGGTGGTCGCAAAGATACCGAGGCCTGAAACTCAGCTGGAAGGTCCTCAAAACAAGCCAAACCTGACAGAAAAAGTAAGTAGAAGAGGTTCTTAGTGCAGTGAAGGTTGCTAATGAAAAATAAATTGTCGATGTAATCATCCCATATTACGCCCGCCGCCTCAGCCTGCTTGTAGCTGATTATGATCGTGAAACTGGTGACAATTCTAATTTCTTTGGAAGGATAGTGGTAGAGTAGACAGAGAAGCTTCGCAGGCCACAGCATCCGTCCACTCTGGCGACACTGAGTTGATGAAAGATGAGTTATAGGAACATTTCCGAGCGAATACTCGCGAGGTGCCTCATTTCGGGGATCTGATATCAATCTCGCTAACCGCCCAATGTCAAATGCGTGAGGGCAGCATATTTATACCCGGGGTTTTTCTACTTCTAGCTGAATGAGGAGGATCACTATCAATCCATATGCGAGTCACATTCGAGATATCGTATACGTTTACTCTTAATAAAAAGTCCAGCAGTATCAGTGGACCGTTGATTTCAAACACAGATGCTGTTGAGTCGCATTATAATCTGTCAAACTGACACTGAGTGACTTCGGCCATATAATTAGTAGCATCGTACCAGACACTAACCTTTTCAATATATCTAACTCCTACTTGGATGCCGTCTTTATCTTGAAACTCACTTTCATCACCAAAATCGGCATTCCCGGGATCAAGACAGGTCAGGCAGGTCAGCACAATCTCGGAGTACCTAGTTCCCATCCTGCTTCTCAGTTCTCCACGTGCTAGGGAGAGCAAGCGGTCCTTGAAAAACAATGGAAGAAGGTTCGTGTCCGTCCTAAGAATGCAACTCCGAGTGGCATTTGTGTCCTCACCATCATCCGGTAGGCATGACTCCTTGTCATCATACTCCACAAATGACTTCCATAGGCCCAGTTCAAGTAAGCAGACTCCAAGACTGTAAATATCATGTTGCATGATATAATCCTCCGTCGGCATTGAGCCCATGCGGTTAGGATGCTGGTAGAGGCATCTTTCCCATGCTGAATCACCTTTCCGCAAGGTCTTGCCTTCCACTGTCCGAAAGCTGTCAAATCCAATAAGGAACACAGAACCAACGGAAGATTCTTTATTTCTTAACAGCAGTATCGTCTCGGGACGTATGTTCTTATGAACAAATCCGAACGTATGGACAGAGCTGACGGATCTCGCAAGTTCGTTGGCTAGTTTAAATCGATCAGATAGTGAGTCAGTTTCTTTCATATCCTGGAGACAACTGCGGAGGCTGCGAGGCTGGGAAAACCCTGGAGGTACCCGAAAGACGAAAGTAAATGGAGCAGGATTCCGATTGTTTTCATAGTGTTTTATTACCCCTTTGCAGTTAAGAAGCCCGAACTCGAGGGCGGTAGAGTGAGCGAGCTTCTTTGCTAAATCTTGAACGTCTTTCTCGACTTCCGGAGACGGCTTAAGTCGCTCCAAAATAAGTGACTTAGCAGGGTCCTCCCTCTGCCCCATCCTTGCAGAGCATAAGGGTATCTCGTGGAGCTGCAAAGACCTTAGGCCGCTTTCCGGAAGAAATATACGGACCTTCTTCGCCGACACGGGGTCCAGAGCAGATCTCAGTGATTGGGCAGAGGATATCGGAGTGTGGGTATCAGCAGCAGCAGCATGCTTATATATATTCAGTTCAACATCAATCTGAGGTATCGCAGCTTTCATAATCAAGTACCAAGAAGGGTCAAATATTTGCTGCCAAAGTTCGAGATCTTGAATTGCTTTGTCAATTTTCTGCTGCTTTAGCACATACTTGCAGCGGTTTACTTGCACTCCTTCGCCACCGGAAGCCTTGCTTTTCATGACGGATTCGATACTACTAACTGCAATCTTCAGTTTGCTTCCGAGCAATTCCAGTGTTTCATGCTGTATTTTCTGATGCGCTTCATCTAAAGTATGAGCAATGCCCCGAACCAAGTTTAATTGGACCGCCGCTCGTATCCAATAGTTTTTCACGCGAAGTAGTCGCTCCATAAGCTCACTTTCTGCATTTGCGAAGGCGGAGCATACCTCCACCAACATTTTGCCATATCTACTACATTCTCAGTATCGCTCATTTCAACATGTCTCGTTGCCTTGGTTAACTTACTGGAAGCAGGCGTCCACTGTTGCGATAATCAAAGAAGGGTCAACCATTGCAATGGTGATTATAAGGTCACTAATACTCTATCATATATTGTACTACATATATAGTACTTGGTGAACAATTATGTTCACCCTCGAGAAACCCAGTGCCTATCGTTTATTATATCTGTCACCTGATTGAGCCCCCACGCGGAAAAAAAACCCCCCGCGTGCAGCAGCAGCAGCTGATTGGCACTGCAAAACAACAAAGGTAACGCAGCCAACAGTGCGGCCTGCCTCGTGTCAATCCCTGGAGTGTAGACATTTCATTTAAGGTCTAGCACCACCTTCATGCTTATGAGAGGGTTTAGGAAGTGCCTCTTTCGTACATTCAGCGTTTTCTCCGCCCAGGTAGAATTGGTTGAAACGTATGATATCAACGACCGAATATAACTTGATCCTCCTCATCTAGCGACTATTGAAACTCCTGATGTCAGATTTAGTTCAAGATTCGAAACTCCAGGCGCACTTTCCCACAAGTGACCGCGGTGTCGAGATTGTTCATACATACACGACGGATAGATTACAACCGTGCATCGCCAAATTCTCGTATCCGAAGGTTCAGCTCCATCAGTTTACACCATCCGTTACGAGATTTACTGATATATTGATGCAGTATGAGCGGTGGTTTGTGAAGTCGTTTGGATGGTACAAAGGTTCAGAATACCTGTTCATTGCGATGGAATACCCAGAGCTTGGTGATCTACGTGTTTACCTGGATCGCGAACCACAATTCCCAGAACACGAAGCGAAGGAGATAACATATCAGATCCTCGTTGGCCTTTATCTGATGCGCGATAATCGATTTGCTCATCAGGATTTGAAACCAGAAGTCAGTTTATTTTCCATCATAAATTCATTAAGAAAGCCTTGTCTAACCTTGCATTTCTAATACTAGAATATCCTTTTAAAATCATGTCCACCAAATGATTGTTGGGTTAAGATAGCAGATTTTGGCATCAGTAAGCGCATTGAAGACGGGCTTGGAATACCGGGCACCCGCGGATACATAACCCCTGAACTCTAGTCCGTATGCCGTTGACATTTGGGCTCTTGGAGAGATTGCATTTCAAATGCTAACAAAGTGGTCGACTTTCAAGAACATACCATTGCTTTCTAGTTATGTGAAACATTTCCCTCTGATCTACTCCTCGCCGCCCAGGCCAGTCAACCTGGAGTTGAATTCATTCTCTCTGCTATGCATCCTATCCCCGTTGACCGAATAACGGCCAGAAAGGCTTTGCACCACAGATGGATGGATAAGTCGTTGCCTGACCGTCGCGACGCTTCAGCTACACCCGGCCACATTAAATTTGCGCCATTAGACAATACCACGTCTTAACTCATCTCGAAGAGAACTGAAAAATTGGCGTCATGGGATACTACCACGTCTCCAGAACTCGTCTCGAAGAAAGCTGGAGAATTCGAGCCGACATCCAGCGATGGTTATCAGCGTGGCGCGCAGCACTCTCGAGCTCGAGGGCCATTCTGATCGGGTGTATGGCGTGGCATTCTCACTATCGGTTAAAAAAGGGCCGGGAATTTCAACCACTGATAATTTATTATTTCTTTTTATAGCAAATATTTTGCGCGTCTCATATATTTCGATCTCCCAAGATGCCATTTGCATATTCTTTGGGCTTGATGGCGTCCCTGACGGCATTTCCGATCCCTCCGCAATAGTCACTGTTCTCAATCCTCAGCCCTATGTTTATGGGGGCTGTCAACCTAAATAATCTCGTTATGATTTTTTTTTTCTGTTTAATTACTAGCTTGCTGGTTTTTTGTTCCGACTCCGCATCTCTAGACTCTAGAGGTTGTTTGAGAAATGGGGATGACCTCAAACAGAAACCGAGAGTTAACTATAGGCGTCAGTAGAAAACATCAAATTTTAACACAGGCATCTTCCTGCTGATATACGCCGAATAGAGTTTGCATAACTTCACGCGGAGTACCTAGGTACAAACGGACACGAGGCACGCTAGTAATATTTGTAATTTCAGGCGCGTTCTTCCGTTGACTCGCGACAATCGCGTTTTTCATCCTACAGGTGAAGTTATCACCACGTGCGAATCAATCTGTTTTCTCGACCTTCTCCATTGTTCTGTAACTACCTTGCTGGTAGAAATAACGTTAACTAGACGATATTATAACCCCTCGAAAGCTGTGAACATGCCGAAGAAAAAGGAGGAAAATGATCCCGTGAAACCCGAGGAGACCTCAGAAGAAATAGTAAATCAAGAAGCGAAACCCCAGGCCTCGCGTGCCGCCAGGGATGAAAGACCAAAGGTACGTTCTCAAAATTTGCTAGTTCCTTTCGTCAGGGCAGAGAAAGTTCATTGACGGATCTCCCACTACATAGCCATGCCAATTTAAAGGGGATTACCTACTTACCGTCCGGCTCGTGGACACCGATGAACCGACCATTATGCGTCTACTCCTTGTCCCTGCGACTTTCACGTTCGGGACGCTACACGATGTTCTGCAGATTGTCTTCGGATGGGCGAACTGCCACGCACATTCCTTCACTGTGTCCAGGGTTCCAAAGGAAGAGCCTGATGTAAGACCAGTTTTCCACCCTGTGAAAATCTCGTTTCTTTCTCTTTTTGGCTGTGATGAACCATGAAGTTAGGCTGATGACATCAACCTGTGACGGCTTATAGGAAACCAACCCTTTGCACGGACATCGAAAGACGTTGTTCACTTTACAACCAAGTAATACTCTAGATATCGACACTGGGTTTGATGTAAGGGATGAGGACGAATATACACTAGCAGATCTCTACGATAGTGAGACATACCCTGATGGGGTGGATGTGTCTTACACGTATGATCATGGTGATTCGTGGGAACATGACATTGAATTCCTGGGTCGGGCGGATCGCAATCTGCGTCGAGCAGCGAGCATCCCAAGTGCTTTGAAGGTTGCTTGTCTTGGTGGTGAGGTATGTCTGTGTTTGTGTTTGCATCGTTCATGCACTGTTACTAAGAACACGTCTTGAATCATAGGGCCATCCATGTGCCGAAGACTGCGGTGGTCCAGGCGGCTGGGAAAATTTGAAGTCTGTCTTCAAGAAACGAGGTGACCCAGAGGGATTGAAGGCGTGGTATAAAACCGTCTGTGCAAACGGTGAGAAAAAGGGTTTAGATCCCTGGAGCTGGAATATGTTTGCAGTCAATGGTACGCTATCTGAATATGAATGGTGACGGCGCTGGCGCTGTGGATTAAATGCGTATACATGTATAGCATACATTGGCATTCACGCAGATGGGAAAGACAAATTGTAGCCACTATTAATGTCTTAATATGCTACTGTTCTATTTATTCTTTATTTCTTGCCCAGGCTTTACTCAATGAAACTGGTGAGTAAAGTTCTTCATGCAGAATACTCTTGGACCTTTACATATCTAAGTACACGTACTATACACATAGGGCTTGCTGAATCTTTATTTGGCATTTTCCTCCTACATATACCTAGATATAGGGCACTCCTAAAAAAGAATCTTTTATCCGAAGGGGGAGCCCATCAGGTCCTCTGAGGACGCTCATGTGCGTATGATAGGTACTTTTGTTTTTTTTGCATGGCTAGTACCTACATGCATCCTCAACTATGAACTCCTGACCTATGACACCTTCTCGATCAGCTTTTATTCGGTGCATCGGTGTGGAAGCGTTCCAAAAGAAGATATATTGACACCAACTAACAGCAAACTCAATATCGGCATGATACGGCATCACTGCCGCATCAGGCAGGAACTGTCATATCCTTGATGCTCTCATAGCAATGAAACATGATTTAAAAGCTGAAGTCAGGCACATTCCGGGGTTTGTCGTCGAATCTGATTCCACGCGGTAACTATGCTTTAAGCTGAAGGAAGAAGCCCATATGATATTAAAATGGATGAATTCGATACCGAACCAAGTAGTATAACTATGTACAAAAAATATATACATTGATGGATCGTGAAGGTCAACCTTGGAAGTTTTTCAAGCAAACATGTTTGCATGACAAGCACCATGTCTACATACTATTCTTTTTAGACATATGTATGTAGCGTCGTTAAGGATTTTAACAGCAGTGTGGTCTACCTATCCTGCGGCCATATCATATAAGTTGAAAAGGCATTCCTTAACCAATGACAATGATGGCACACTTCAACAATAATGCTGTCAGTCGCATATCATAACGAACTTCAACCCGGCAGACATGATAGTGTTAAGATACTGATTTTTCCTTTTTGACTCTCGGTTCTTCAATATCTTTGTGTAGTATGATAGATATTCGAGAACGTATCGACGCGTTTCTCTGCTCTTTAATATATCATTTTATATCTTGCATTTATATCTAACTTTAAGAGTCTCAATAGATGAAGGCATATGTATATGCCGAATTTGTTTGTATGAGCAGGGTTGCTTTTTGCATGTATACTTGTTGGCCGGCAGACGATATGATTGGTTTTCTTCGATGATGCCTAAAAGATGAAATGTGGGCATCTGCCTTTTAAGTTTTGCTGGGTGAAAGCAGCGGGCGTATAGAAAGAGAAGGGGGACGCAGAAGCCTCTTGTGCCTTTTTTGGAATACTTGTGTTGTGGCATTATTGAACCAAAACTTAAAGTTTTGGTTGGGATCTTCCCAAAGAGTGGCTCTGCCTTGGATTCTGCACACAGATGCTATTAGATAGCGTACTACGGTTAGTAATTAAGTATGTAACTTACACTGCATCTGTGATTAAATGAATGCATATGGCAAAACAAATATCATAGTAGTGCTTGAGATTCCAAATAGGGTGAAGCAATAGGCACGAGAGGTTAGAGTAATATATACGGTTGGCTTAGTGGGAGGAGTAGGAAGAGGCTGTAGATGGGTAATCGACGAGGTTTGTAGCCGATTCTTATCGGTTTGAAGTCGATCGAGTTAGATTTGTGACCCCGTTTTTTGGGCTTAGAGGCGGGCATTACCGATGCGTTTTTGCTTGGGATGTTGCGAGAAGCTGAGGTGGGGGCAGTTGACAAATGAAGGAAAAGCATGAAATGCGAGAATGATGAAAGGAAAGCTTTATTGATGAGAAGGGAATGGATAGCTTTGCATAGCTACCTACTGCAAAGAGGTAAAAGAAAGAAAGTCGGGCGGTCAGGCAGGCGGCGGCATACTGCCGCTCTAACACAAGGGTCGCTGCCCTACATAGGTAGCTTGAAGCATTATTAACTAGCTTGGTAGGGGTGTAATGCAATTGATATACATGCGGATTAGTAATTTAGTATACAAATACGAATAAAACCAACTGTTATTTGGTAAATACTAGTAACCTAGGTGTATGCATGTCAAATAAATAAAAAAAGAGAAAGCGGTGAGGTAGCTGCCTATTCTGCCAGATATTTGCCACCTTTACTTCACCGCCTTGATCCCTTTGAAATCTTGCCTGGTCAGCGAGCTCAGACCGGGCCGCGGTTAGCGTCTGAGCACTATTACTATGTTTGCTCCACAAATGCTTAAATCGAGGGATGTTTTTGACGGTGGTCCTTGAAGAACGGCATACAGCCTTATCGTCAAACTGGTTTGTTTAACAAGACTGCATTCGTGAATGTATAATCACAATTAAGTAGCCATGAGGTAGCTGTTAATCTATCTTTCCCTGGAAGGATAGAAGCAAATTTCCGTCTAACCAGACGTCTCGGATTAATATTGAAAACTGCGTTCTCTATTCCAGGCCGACATATACATATATAGCCATTAATTAAAAACTCTGACTTATCACTATGCTTGATACACAAGGAATCGATGCACGTGTATTTCGCTCCACCCCCTCCAAATCCATCAGAACTTGATTCGCAAAACTCAAGTGAAGTAAAGCACATCTTGTGTGCTTTACGCGACAAGGAGATTAATTATTGTCGACTACCTATATATACCAAGTAGAATCGCGAAGAGAAACATTTCTGTTAATTATGACAGAAACTTGATTGCCTTGATTGCCGCAGCTATCAAGGCAATGGTCCGAGGAAATCATACAGTGTATTTACAAAGAGGAGCCTGGCAGACCTGTGACAAGCTAGAAATGGGAGACGGAAAGGATGGCGTCGAGGGCGAGCACGTCCTCCACAAAGAGCTTGAACTTGGTTTGCCACTTGCTGAAGAGACGGGGCAACATCTGGTAAGAAAAGGCTCAGATAGAAGATGCGGTCCATGAGGATGCTGGTGGATGGTGCAATTGTTATTCAATCAATGCGACTCATGGCTTCTATGTATTTCTTATCAATTATGACAGTTACATAATGAAGAAGACCAGTTCTGTGACTCGTTTCTAGGACCCACTTTCTGTTAGTTACTCATGGTGGGAATGTTATCATAAAACCTCATCTCCCTGTCTCGCTACTTTTCTCTTCCTTTCTTTCTCCCTCTCATCTCAACGAGACTCACTTGCGCTTCCCATCATCACTTATCACAAAACATCTCTCAACACGCACGCTTTAACTCTTTTTGAATAACCCTCGTGAGCTACCCTATATTCATTTCCCCTTCTCCCCATCCCCCCTTCTCATTCAGCCGGGCTGCCAGGCTGAGGTTATCAGTTCGCAGTTCGACAAGATGCTGCTGCTCCCTTTCTTGGGAGTTTTTGTTTCTTTCCAAGAGAAGTCGCTTTACTCCGGGAGGAAGTAGCATCACAAAAGCAGGAAATAACATCACAGAGGGTTAACATTTCGTCGCTCCGGGATCGCGTTGATGGCTTGACGTGTTCTCTCGACGCGTACAAGACACTGCGGAACAGGTTCATTAGCACGTTTAAGCGGGACAAGCTGAAAATCAAGACTGCCTTTGACAAGGCTATCATTGACGAGGGTAATAACTAGGCCCATGGCGGCGATACCGTCGTTAACACACAACTGTACGAAGGGCCTCCAGGACGCAGAGACTATACTACATATGAGCAACTCTACGGGCTTCCGCCGGAAACGGTGCTCCGAATCTGTAAGTATTCTTCCTATGCTTATGTCCTTGAGAGTTTTAGTAAATGTCAAGGCTAACTTATCTTAGCCCATAAGCCCACCCTCGACGTTCTCAACACCCGCGCTTCGGTTATTTCATCGAAGTTCCAGAAAAATACTGTGAATTATTCGCCGATTTTATCAAGTTGTTCAAGGAGTCAGGTGGCGGTTATGACCACAGCTATCTTGATGGTGATCCAACCGCGGTGACCTGCGCGTATTGGGCGTTTTTGAATTGTCAGAAAACTGAAGTCATAAGTGTTAATCCATGATGACGCAGTCTTCTCCTTCGAGGAAGCTTTTTCTTGAATGCTTAGTGATGCTAAAATAACGATTTCCGTTTGACACGACCGTTTTTATTAGCGAGTGATACGCTTAACGCCTTCTAGTACTAGACAGGTATATATATCTCTCCCAACAATGACAAACATTATGTATATATCATAGCATATACTAGTATTATTCCAAGGTGGGGACTATACATGTAGTGATAGGATCAGCTACGGTGCCACTTATGCCCGCCACCTATGATAGCTACTCTATATAGCCTGTAACTATCTTAGTATTATAGGCGATTGGCTCGCATGATTGGATATCTTAAAACTGGAATGCTCATGTATTGTGCTATCACCTCTACCTATGAAGACTAGCTTACTAAGGGCTTGCGAGAAGGGTGAAAGGGAACTCCATCCAACACCCCCCCTTGACCACGCGGCCCTAGGAAGCTCAATTATATACATTCGAAAAAAGACTATTATATACATGGTAATAACATCAACTTCAAATAAGTTGATTTTGAGACTGCCAGGCATAAAGACACATTCCGCCGGCATGGTGAAGATGGTGACGGCATCGCTTTCTGCCATATGGTTGATTGCGATTTGGCATCCTGCCAGCTCGGTAGTGATTGCTTCCGGCTGGTTGGTCATTTGAGCCAGTTCGTCGCTCGAGGGCGGCTTCGGTCGGTTGCCAACTGGTGATAACTTCTTCCGGCTCTCTGGTAACAACCTCGATTTGTGCCGGTTCACTTCTGATCTCGGCTGACATGTTCCATGTGAATTCGGCCGGCTCGTCTGTGGTTTCGTTCGGTTCATGGGCGGCTTCCTCGCTTATCGCCTGCAGCTCTGTATCCTTAGTGACGATATCTGGTTCCGTCATTGAACACACCTGAACTTCACGGTGAGGTTGCCCATCTATTATAAGTACCTAATCTACCCTTTCTTTTAATGTCTTAACCATTCCCTACCTAGATATAAGTAGTAGTAGTAGTAGAATTCATACCTGGTGTAGCTGACTAATCTAATTATCGCTATGCTGGGGCCACTGGCTACAAACAAGAGTAAGGAGATGCGTTCTGTGTACAAAAAACAAAACAAAATAAAGTGAAATTAAAATAGAGGAAAGAACACCCCAACTCTGGAGCCGCCTCTGTGTGGGACCTCCCCTGTGCGTCTCTGCCGCTGGGCGCCATGGCCCAGCTGCTGTATCAAACTGTATACAAAAACACCCAGTGCCATCATGGCCGCGAGTTGGTTTCCTCCTCCTCGCCGCTGTTCGCAGGGGCCACCTCTCTAAATTGGGCCAGCAGGCCTGTTCGTACCATAAAATCCACTACATAGCGGGCCACCTTTGGTTCCGACACCAAGGTGTCGTAATCTAGCCGTCTTGTCGTTTTAAATTTACCGGCAATTCTTTCAAATAATTGCTGGCGGAGGTTCGCCAGCAAGCCGCACTCTAGGAGCACGTGTTTTGGTGTCTGAGGCCCCTCGTCGCAACCACATCGGTCGCTTTCCCGTACGCCAATTTTGTGTATGAAATGGTTCAGCCCGATTCTTCCTGTTCGTAGCTGAATTAGGGTGGGCCTTCGTCAAGCCTTGGTATAGCCGCAAGGATTTATTCGTGGGCGTCGGTATCAAACGTCTTGTGGGGCCCCCAGTCCTAGCTGTGGACCACATCTTTGACCATGCTTCAAATGCTTGTTTTCTGAATGTTGTCTTCGCTGCCGATGCCGACAATTCGCTCTTCCGCAGCTGGCTCTCTTTCCAAAGTGGCCTGCTTTGCTGCCAGGTCTGCTGCTTCATTGCCGGGGATACCCTCATGCCCTGGTATCCACGCGGTCGTCACATCTATCCCCTGTCGCTGTAGTGTGTCTAAGGTAGATAGTATTTGGATTAGGTAGAGCTGGCCTGAAGTCTGCTCGGGACGTACCAGGGCCTTAATTGCGGCCTGGCTGTCCGAGAAAATTGTTGCAGTTGTCGGCTTATGGTGTAGGATGGCCTCTGTGGCCATCGCTATGCCTTTGAGCTCTGCAGCGTTCACTGTGGCCGTTTTTTCTGTGCCCATGTATATCGAGTTCGTAATGCCTAACTGCGGTATCACTGCGGCCGCAGCGACCGACCCTTGGTAGCCACTGCCATCCTGAAGATGGCCATCTCGTCGCTGTTTCCTCCGATCCTTTCCATAGCTCTTTGGCAGGCCTCAATTGCCTGTTGTCGTCCATCTATTGTCACCTTGGGTGGTGCCTGCCATGGGGGTCGATCTCGCCTCTCCCATTGTTCCTTGCCGTGGAGAGTGAGACATCCCTTTCGTGAGTGATATTCAATGGGAGACGTCCCCCCCAGATTGCGACTTCGTTGGCCTACCTGCCAGCCCCAGGTTGGCTGACCTACTCGCGGGCCCGTTGTGATTCTGACTGCTGTTTCCTCCG
>NPHW01004181.1:0-11259 GCA_002240705.1 Elaphomyces granulatus
CGTGCAAAAGCATGAAAGGTAGGGTTAACTATGGTGAAGGGTAACCTGAAGTGATTTTTGATGAGGTGTCCTGTGGAAACTAACTAACTAAACTAGTGTACCCGAGAAGGGCCTTTTTTTTTCCGCCCAACTATTTACCACCCCCAAACGAGACACCCTATACAAAATGAGATCAAAAGTTTAAATTTGTATGGGGTGTCTCGCTTGAGGGTGGAATACGTTACAGTTTTCATCTTCCTCTTTCCACCTCTCTATCTCGCCGTTTCTATTGATCTTTCCATTATGTTCCCAGTGTTGCGATCTCTCCGCGGCATTCGAAAGTTCTCCGCAGGTCGTCGTTACCTCAATATGCATGAGTCTCCAGGCTCAGTTCATGATAAACGCATTAATGACCTAGAGATCAACATGACCAAGCAGAATGCGTCTCTCAGCCAAGATCTACGGAAAGAACTGTTACTCCAATCGGAGAAGACGACTAAGGAGCTGTCTGCAGTTTCGACTGACATCAGAAAGGACATCTCGCTCAAGTCGGAGAGATTTACGCGTGATCTCTACCCCCAGAGTGCAGCACTTACCAAGGACTTTTCGGCTGATCTTTCGGCCTATTCTGACAGACTGACCGACGAAGTCTCCAAACTTCGTGATGCAATTGGTAACCTGTCGAAAGACCGTACGGAGAGGGAGAGCGCCCTAGCCTGGCGCGTCATCTTTGCAGTAAGTGGCATCCCAATATTTCCTCTATAATATGTACTAATGGGTTATCAGTTCATCGGTTCGGTGATCGCTTCTATGGGGACTGCTGCCACGCTCTTCCTAACCCACTCTCGAAAGCGACGCTAGAACAAGTCGACCCAAAACCAACAACACCAGTCCTTACTCCTACCAAAGCGCCGTGAGACGTTACTGTCCGACATGTCCTTGTCTCGTCAGACTACGTAAGTAGACTACTTTTTTTTTTTTTTTAAGTATTGGCCGGACGGGTTCTGACCCTTTGATTTGTCCGGTATCTAGGTCGGATGAATTATTGGTCTCATACTGCTTCATAGCTTATTACTGGTGGAGGTTACGTGTATAACTAGGTCGGATGAATGATCGGTCTCATACTGCTTCATAGCTTATTACTAGTGGAGGTTACGTGTATAACTCCTCGGCGAACCCTTACATCACCTATACACTGAAGCACTATTTTGTAATGTGCTTGCTACTTTGGTTTCTGCTTGGCTTGTATGCCCTCACTTGACTTGTATTTAGACTGGGGGTGTTGTGACGTCAACGGCTCCAGCCATCCCCCTCAAGCATAAGAACCCGAGTTCCCCCATCATTAAGAACTCAGCGGCAATCTTAATAAAATATTTCACCCCTTGCTTTACTATTCATATGGGTAGCATTGCTCACACTAGCCCAATATGCCCGAGATCCTTACATTTTGCCGCTCATATTACTGGGCTGGTCCGTTTAATCTGCCAATATGATGTCTTTGTCTTTATCGCAGAGATCCTCATGACAGTTTCCTAACATATCGGCATTCGATTCGGCTCTGCAGCCTGCGAGGAATTGACCTCCATACTATATTAGCTCAGCCGATGACAACCTGGTGATATGGCATGCGTTTGAACTCGTTGGATGTCCCCGCCAAGAGCTCAAGCATTACAAGAGGATAAACATTCCTGAGTTTTGCTTTTCATTGCCCTCTTATCTTGAAATACTCTAATTGCATTTTAATTTGTCAACGGAGGCGAGAACCTCCTTAGATTACTCTTTCCTTGAGTCCCGGTGACGAATACACGCCTTCTGAAGACGTTTAAAGGCCTCGAGTGACATTGCTCTGAAATATTTTGTCCTGTTACCGTTGGAGATTGTTTGCCATTGCAGGTCATCTGCATAACCAGTACCGCGTTGTGCATAAACCTGGCTCTGACGTCTACTCCAATCGGTTACCGAGTCTTAGGGGGGAAAAGCCGAATCAATGTTCTCTATTGAGAATTGAGAGCCTGGCTAACCAGGACATTAGGGAGTTATATTGAGATTCTACATGAGGGGATAATGTCAAGCCTTGCATTCATCGTCCGAGACCTCGAGACGGCACCGAATGTACTATTCTGCGACGGCTACCAAAAGAGCGAGCTTCCTCCTTCGTTGAGAATACTTTACGGGCCGAGCGTACCTATCACAGCCTGGGTGTAATTGTGGATGGATCGGCGTTGGCAGGATATTGACAGCTATTGGAGCCCTACTCTCCGTTTATTTAAGTAGTCTTTGAAAGGCAAATGGCTAATTGCCCTCGCTTGCTGTTTAAGCAGATGAGCCGTGTCGTTACGTGCGCAGTACGTATGCTCGTTGACAGCAGACGACTATATCTCTGCCCACAAGAACAGCAGTGCCTCTGGGGACGCCTAGGACATACTGCGCTCGGGGACGCCTGAGTTAGTTCCGGGCTTGAGACAATTCTGTGTGCTGTCGGTTCTGCTTCGTATGCAGATGCCACCTGCCATCATTTACATGGCCCTTTCTGAGATGGCGAGGCCATCTTCACGTCGGTTAATGAGACACCAAGAGTGTCGGGTAAACACATGAAGTGTCAAAGAGACGGGACGAAGGTATAAGGCTGTGATGTTTGTTAAGGATGGAAATACGGGAACGATATTGTGCTGAAGCGCACACATGTTCGCTGAAGCTACCTGTTCGAGAATACTCGAAGGCTTTTGTAAAAGCCACAGGGACTTCATGGCAACGTGTTGCGTCGAGACCGCTGTGTTCTTTATCCTGGTCGCCCTTTCGGTACGGAAACTGACAACGGGTGGATGGGAACGATCGCTTTTCATCTTTCGTTCGTTGTCGTGGTCGTCCGTCTCAGCGTCAAACTACCGTCGTTTCTCTATCAATATTGCTGGACACTGCGGCACCAGTTCTCGCAGGTGCGGACTCTCTATGGAGACCACCTGACCTGTTCATCAATATATTTGGTATCCCCACGTCTATTCGCAGCAGCAAGCTGTGCTGGTGGATTGATCCTATGGGGGCCATTATCCTCTCTGTCCTGATCTCCGTTCTGTGGCTTTGAGTCGCTATTCGGAGTTCCAGCTTCTAGTTGACGTGACCGTCAATCAAATTCGAAGGAAGTAACTGCAGAATAATCAAGGCGATCAGACCAAACTTGGCGGCAACCCTAGAAGGACTCACGCTCTACGATGATCTTGAACAGCATATCGATCAACAACTCGCGGACATAATTCAACAGCAAATACGTCGAATGCTGGAGGTTCCAGGAAGCACGAAACAGCTTGGAACTGGTTTGAGCCTATCCTACGCGAGAGGGAGGTAAGGAATAGAAGAGAGTGGAGCGAGAGAGCCGTCTTGGCAACTTTTGAAGAACTAGGGATGGTCGACGTATGGTCTGAATCATGTGGGCTGGACGTAGTAGTTGACGCCGACATTGGCCGCGGGGCAGCCACGTATATAGCGAACGAGATCTCCTTGCGATATTAGAAGCCAGATTGAAGCCTGCGAATAGAGTCAACGGGCTCATCACTCCAACAGTTTTAAGGGTTCCATATGGAACGAAGTGGAAGATCGAGTCTCGCTCTTGTCTTTTCTTGATTTTCACCCATGTCCTCTCCGAATATTTGCTACAAGATTATTTGACGAGACGTTAGGATATCTTTTCCGATGATCAGTGCCAGTCACAGATATTTTGTGCTTTACAAACCTCATATTCTGTGGGAGCCCTAACAATGACCCCCAATTTGAATGTCTCATCCTCGAAGTCTACGCTGAGGAGAGTTGCAGTCCCTTTGTTGTGTTACTATTCCCAAATATACGGGATCATCTCGTTTCTGTCTTAGGAAGCGACTGTGTGTTCTATTGATTCGGTGACCCTGATGGAATTTTAGGCAGTGTGATGGCCACTGCCTTGAGGTTCCAGTTTTTTGCCTTTGGGTGCAAGGTTTCTCCACACACTTGTGATGGTGCAATTATTGCTATGATGAAACCGTTGTTTGGATTTCGTGAATTGTGCCTGCGCTGCATTTGGGTTAGTTGTTCCCTCGAAGGCCATAGCCAACAACATGTTGGCGACCACACCGGATATCCAAGAAGATCATATAATGTCCAGGTGGTACTCCCTGCAGCCCACCACCAACCGAAGATGGCCCGCACCTATGATAGGTAACGAATACATATGGTATAATCTACTACGCTCGCTTAATTATTACATACTACTTGTATCAATATCACATGTCTTATAGCGTGCAGATTGCCGGGTTTGGCGTAGTTTGAGCAGAATAAGGGCTGGTTACTTGATTCAGAGGCCATTTCGGTAGAGTATACAAGTAGATGGCAGGAGAAAATAATAACTTTTAAGCATGGGCAATGATGAAATATTAACAACATAACGACATGCCGCTTACCTGAAACAGGTTTAGTTTCGGCGAACCTAACAGCTCCTAATTCGTTCCAGGGCATTGTGTAGATATGTAGGGTAATGTTAATGTTAATCATCGCCTCCAAGCTATCCATAGATTCTAAAGTTGGGAGGTCCCAAGCTCTCTTTTTATTTTACATCATGATATGTAGGTGCCGAGGTAACCGGTGACAGGGATGTGAGCAAGTTATTTGGGGTTATTACCATATTGGTTTCCCTAGTACAGACCAGTCAATCATTGGGATATTTAATAATGATAATCTACCATTTGAAAGGTACTACATGTCACTGGACGGGACCTGGCGTCCGATCTCTGACTTCAATGTTCATCACATATTATATACATATACCTAGAGCTGGAACCTCGTCCGGATCCGGGAAGTCCCTTAATCTAGACTCACCGCCAGTAGGGACGACCCAGTGAACCACCTATTTACTGTGAGTTCTGCTAGCTTTATGCACTTCTGTAGAGAGGAAGCACGTGCACCTACAGGAGAGATCTAGACGGACTGACGACTTTCCTAGTATGATAGGCTAGGGGTGAGACGGATAGACCGAGAAGTTTGCGGTAGTTCTCATTGTTTGGCCGCACAGCAAAGAAAATGTCTAAGGCGTCGAAGAAGGAGGCGGTGCTTTACCCGTACATGGCCAAGAAGCCGCCCTTCTCCGTGGAGGCATCCGGGTGCAAATCCGTTGAGGGCGAGACTATTCCGCGTCGTCATCCATCGGCGAAGGATCAACTGAAGTTGCGTCCGGCCGACGATGTCGCAACCACGTTCGACATCATCAAGAGAGGGGCGCAGAAGTTCGGCAACAACAAGGCGATTGGCATGCGTCGGCTGCTCAAGACGCACGTCGAGAACAAAAAGGTCAAGAAATTAGTGAACGGAGTGGAGCAGGAGGTCGAAAAGAAATGGACGTATTTCGAGTTGAGCGAATACTCGTACATCTCCTTTGTTGAGTATGAGTGGCTGACCTTGCAACTGGGTGCCGGGTTGAAGAAGCTAGGGTTGGAGAAGGATAGCAAGATTCATCTCTACGGGGCAACTAGGTACGAAGCCAAAGGCAGACCAAAAAACAGAGAAGAGGAATGGAATGGGCACCCTCGCGGACAAACGAAAACAAGCGGCTAACATTGGTTTGCATAGCGCGCACTGGCTGGCTATGTCTCATGGTAGCCTCTTCCGGAATCCTGCCATTATATATTTGATACACTGACTCGGGGTCGACAGGAGCCGCATCGCAGTCAATAGTCATCGTCACGGCATATGATACCCTAGGCGAAGAGGGCCTCCGGCATTCTCTAGTCCAGACCAGCAGCACCGCTATCTTTCTTGATCCTGGCTTGATTCCCTCCCTAACCAAAGTCTTGAAAGATGCCCAATCGATCAAGCACGTCATCTATAACACCGACACCGACGCAAAGCAATCGGATCTAGACCAGTTGAGGTCGGAATTTCCCGACCTAAACATCCTAAGCTTTGACGAATTGAGAAAGCTTGGCGAGGAAAATGTCGTTGAACCGTTGCCTCCAGACTCGGAAGATCTCTGCTGCATCATGTATACCTCCGGGACCACCGGGCCCCCTAGGGGTGTGTCATTGAGCCAGAAGAACGTCATCGCTGCCGGTAAGCTGCGCATGTGCCTTCCCATATATATATTCTCTTCAATGGAAAATTGGGTTGACGATGTCGGAAGTTGCGGGCGTGGATGCAATCGTAGGAGAATATGTCGGTCCGACGGACACGCTGTTAACATTTCTCCCCCAAGCCCATATTCTAGAATTTGTTTTTGAGAATCTATGTTTGTTCTGGGGTGGCACGATGGGTTATGGAAACCCTAGGACTCTCTCAGATACTTCAGTACGCAACTGTAGTGGTGACCTCCGGGAGTTGAAGCCAACCATCCTCGTTGGCGTCCCTGCCGTCTGGGAAACGGTAAAGAAAGGTGTGATGAATAATGTTAGCAAAGCAAGCGTCATCGCTCAGAGTCTGTTCTGGGGGGGAATAGCCGTCAAATCATTCCTCCTTTCCACCGGCTTACCGGGATCCGGCATCCTTGACGCGGTGGTCTTCAATAAATTGAAGGAGGCGACGGGGGGGCGGCTGCGCTTGGTCATGAACGGTGGCGGTCCGATTGCCAAGGAGACTCAAAGATTTATCTCCCTGGCCATCGCCCCGATGATCAATGGCTATGGATTGACCGAGACCAGCGCCATGGGCGCCATTAACGATCCCATGGCATGGAACCCTGATGCTTTGGGAGAGCTGCCCGCATCGATCGAGGTGAAGTTGGTCGACTTCCCGGAAGCAGGATACTTTACGAGAAATGACCCTCCGCAGGGGGAGATTTTCATTCGCGGTGGCAGCGTTACCAAGGGCTATTACGACAATGAACAGGAAACGAAGAATGCAATTACGACGGATGGCTGGTTTATGTCCGGTGATATTGGGGAGTTTGACAAGTACGGACACTTGAAGATCATTGATCGGAAGAAGAACCTGGTAAAGACCCTCAATGGCGAGTACATTGCGCTGGAGAAGCTTGAATCGGTCTATCGCTCCTCACTCGTGGTGGGAAACATCTGTGTGTATGCTGCGGGGGACCAAGCCAAACCTATTGCCATCATTGTACCCGTGCAACCTGTCCTTCACAAGTTTGCAAAGGATAACGGCATTGAGGGTAACACTCTAGACTCGCTTGTTCACAACGAGCGCATCAAGTCGATTGTCTTGAAGGAACTTCAAGGCGTTGGGAAAGCCGGAGGATTGGGTAGTACTGAAATTATTGATGGTGTTGTCCTATCTGACGAGGAGTGGAACCCACAGAATGTAGGTGTCCCCATCTCTATTTCTCCAAGGATGTAGGCACTGACAACGTTCTTGATCTAGGGCTATACCACTGCCGCGCAGAAACTCCAACGGAAGAAGATCGTCTCCCACTTCAAGGAAGGCATTGATCGCGCATATGGTAAGAAATGAGGTAGCAATCGCATGTCTAGAGGCTATTAGACAGTTGGTATTATCCCCCTTTCGTAAACGTTGAAATTATTATTCTATGATAGCTTGGAAGAATACGGATAACATTCTTTTCACGAGTCTCTTCTACGTGCAATTCCCCTTATTTTTATGTATTCTATGACCTGTTATGGTCTACTTTAGACACACACGCTCCCTCTCTTATCCTTCCTACGATTTGGGATGATCAATATGCAATATATGCCTCAAATAGATTTATCTGCATCCAGCCATTCATTTTCCCATTGAGGAAGAAAAAATCAATAAATTAGACTACCTAGCTCTGGGACGTCAACGAAGCGGTATTTTTCTCATTTTGCTTTTCAATCGCACATATCATACATACAAAATAACGATTTAATTATTCTTGCAGACTAATAAGTATGACTGCGTCTTCGCTTCGTTAATAGTGTCGATAGCGGGGAACAGAACAACTCGTCTGGAACTGTTTTGGGCTAAGTATCGGACGTTGCTCGCACGACTAGTTCTGGCTTTTCAGGGTCGTCGTCTGGCCATGGACTATCCTCGTGAACGGCTTTATGAAGTTCATTGGCAACTTGTATTCCCACGACCTTTTCGAACGTGTTCTCGCAGACAGTCTCGGAGTCGTTTCTGTACGTTAAATGCGTCACGAGTAAAGTTTTTGAAGTCGTCAGCGTAGTAATCCACAGGGTCTGCGGCCCTTTTCCAAGTCATCCATTGATAGACGCTAATTAGATCTCCACTCTGTATATTGAGCGAGATCGGCCTTATCAACGCCTTCGACGTCGATTCCATTTCCCCAACGCTGTTCCGGCTTCAAGTTTTCTGGCATGCTCGAGGACGAGGACGAGCGAGATCCACCTGGTGTCGTCATTTTTGCTTGATTGACTTAATGACGATGGTTATTTCGATGGTATTGGCGACGTGTAGTAGGCACACGCAGAGTATCCTTCAGTCAGATGCGCGAGAGGTTGTCGACATTTTCTGTTGGATAGGCTCTAGAATTGCAGATAATATCTGACTGGTCGAGTAGCAAGACGAGCGTAGTATGAATAGTTTTCTTCAAGTTAATACTTCCCCTGATTCTGATCTATGATCACTGATCAGTGTCGGTATAACCCGGGAGGGGTCTGGTTATAACAAAATGATTATATATATATATATATATATTTTTGAGTACAATATCGAGTGGACATAACTACATTTAGGGTGTAGTACCCTAAACAAAGAAGTTGAGACAACAAAGAAGATGAAACACTCAACGCTGACTAATCCAACAGCTTGCTACATGTGAAGAAGGTCGTTAGACTCATTACCGTTGGAGTGCAATGATGATGAAGAGGACGCTGAGGAAGAAAATATTTTCAGACGGGATGTATGTTAATTGATTGTAAATTGTAATGTATGCTAATGTTAATGTTAATGTATCATAATGATAAAAAACGAGCCCTGCTACGGCAAAAAGAGTCATCAATGGTGAGATAAATGATCAAGATTAATAATAAAATAGAAGAATTACCATTGGGAATTTCGTAATATTGATAAGGCGTTCAAACTTGGCTGGTACACTCTTTACTGGTTTACTTAAAGGTGAAACAAAACAAAATTAAAAATACATGAGAAGAGAGAAGAAAAGAAAAGACTTTAAAAAAAAAAAAGGCAATATTCAACTCACAATGGTTGAAATTAATTATATATGTATGACATATATACCAAGCTGAGAGAAAAGGAAATCAAGGGAAAAGATACATAGAACATCGTTAAAGAGAGGGAGAAAAGACGGCTTCAGGATCTGAAGTTCGGGATCTGAAGAGCTAAGCATCGAAAGAGGGGTAAAGGTTAGCCTTCAGACCATACTTCCACATGCGCTTTAGCAGGAACTGGATAGAAGTAAGGTAGGTACAATCGGACGCTTCGCTGGCTCCAGCGCCGCCAGTGAGCAAGCCGGCAAGCCTGCCTTTGCCATCGACAACAGCCGAGCCAGAGTCGCCGGGCTTGGAGAAGGCACCCGACTTCGAGTTGCGAGGTAAGACGGCGACCTCCTTCGACACCTGCCCGGGCTGGTCCTTGAAGTAAACTCTGGTAAACGAACGGATGCCGTTGAGGCGTCCAACGGTGAGGTCAGAGGCATTGCCGCGCTTTATGACCATAATGCACGGGTCATTGTCGTGGTCTAGGGTTCTCGAACTAGGTTTCCACATCTCTATGTCCGGGATGGTGTCAGAGAACTTGAGGAGACGGTTTGGTGGATACTTGAACGAAGTCGGGTTGGCAGCCTGGGGATACATCCAAGAAGTAAACTCGTCGGCGGGGATGGTGGTTCCGAGGTCGATGACGTTTCCGACGAAGTTGGTCGCGTCGAGTTTGGAATCGTCGACCTTGATCACTGCCCAATCCTCCGTAAACCCTTCCTCCCCGACCCCGGTACCGATTGGTGGGGACAGAACGACGTAGCCAAGGATACGGTCCTCCCGCTTCATCCAGTCTTTCGAGACATCCGCAAGGAACTTCTCGAGGGTTTTGATTGCCTTCTTCGCCCTCTCCAAGTCGAGCATGATGTCATTCTGCAACCCCTCAGCGTCCTCCTCATCCATCTGGTTAACATCCTCCAACCGGCCCTCGAGCAGCTCGATGATGATGTGCTTGCCACCGATCTCGGACTCGGTAGCTTTAACATGCTTCTGGACAGCAGCGTCGCCAAGCAGCAAGACGTTCCTGCGGCGCTGGGCGGAGTTGCAGTGGCGGTAGAGCACATTGGGTTCCTCATCAGGGTGGAAGACGACGTGTCTCGCTGTGACGAGGTAGATCTCGCCAGGGTTGAGAGAGATAAAGAATCCGCCAGTTCCCTCGATGGATGGGGTAGCTTCGGCGCAGATTGGAAGACCGAGGGCAGAGGAGAAAGGCTCTCGGGCCTGGGCGGTAGCGTTGTAGTTGTGGATGGGCTTGTACAGCTTGGGACCAGCGGAGCGGAAAACCTCCGACTCACGAATTTCAACATGGACGTCGTTGATATTGTGGGCTGAAAGGATACCCTTGCAATAAATCGCGACCTCGATGCCCTCCTCAGCAGAGAGGGAGCCAGGGACAACTCCCATCCATACAATAACAGGCGGGGAAGACACGCCAGAGAACCCCATGCGAACCGGGTCCAGACTCGTCCACTCCACCTCCTTGGAGCCCAAATAGTCGACTATGGCTGGACCGACCGTAGCCTCCCAGATATCCCGGAGAGGGTGCAAGCCGATAGGACTAGACTCCTTGGGGAGCAGGTATGCTTCGGGCCCTGTCGGCTCGACCCAGACGTCGAAGCTAGAACGAGCGACTAAAAGGGGGCGAGAGGGTATCCCATAGTAATAGCACTGGGACTCGATAGGCGAAGGAGGGTATGGAGCAATTGGAACCGTAGTAGGGATAGTGAAGCTGGACATGCTGATGCGAAGAGAATTGAAGTCGTTGGTTGCGGCCAGAACACGAGTGGCAACACGAGTCTGGTGACAGTGCAAGACACTACACAAAACTGGGAAAGAGGTAGCAGTAAAGGAGAAACGAAACTCACTGATGAAAAAGAGTTGAGCGGTTTGGCAATTATAATCAAAGTAGTCTCAGGTGTCTTCCATACTGCTAGTCTTTGCCCTGCAACGAGGAAGGAGTGGAAAGTTTGGTGTGAAATCGGGGCCTCAAAACTAAACCTATTCAGGTAGTAAAAAACTTCTATCACGTGTGGTCAAAAGCAGCAGGTCTTGGCTTCCTCATGTGGTGTGGTCATAGCTCCTTTAGCTTGTCGGACACTAGGGCTCGAGGAAAGCGGGGCCATCAGAAGACATATTCTACGCTCGCTGC
>NPHW01004189.1:0-36762 GCA_002240705.1 Elaphomyces granulatus
ACCGAAAACTCTTTCTGCTTAGGAACGTATGCCCTCTTCGTATTTCTCCGCCGAGGGGCTGCGATCAGAGCCTCGGCCTCGGCTTCGGCCATCCGGGCCTCTACAGTCATGGTGGTATTCATTTCTGAGATGTTGCATTAGTTTTGTGAATGGAGGAAATGATGCTCCATATGGAGAGCGTGATAACTTACTGACTGATAAAAAGGATAGGAAGCTTTCAAGCTTTCAATTCTTTAAAGGGCAGAATAGATTTAGTTAAAACAAAGGGCAGAACAAGACCAAGCAAAGAGCAAAACAGGAAGTAAAGGCCTAGGGGCAACAGGACCAAGCAAAGAGCAGAACAGGACAGAACAGGAAAGCAGCCTGAAGACTCGAATTGAATATAATGTCGGGAAGCTAATGATTAATGGCGTTTATTTCTCTGAGTCTCTATCATATCTGTTCTTTTTTCTGTCTACTAATAAAGGCTAAATCTCAATCCCAGTGTGGTAAAGTCTGAAGTCTTGAAAGTTGATGCCCTATCAAGCTACTGTTGGACCCACCTTTTAGCCAGACCTTGCCTCAGGTACTCAGGCCCTACACGCACACCGCCTGAGCGGGTTCTAGGCCGTTTTGGTGTAGGGGTCAAATTCAACTCACCATTTTAATCATACTATTACACCTATTCGCTATGAGCGAAGCGAATAGGTAGGTGCTACGAGTATCCCAATGGACCCAATCATATGTAATTAATGAAGCAGGAATTACAGTTTTGTGATGTCATTTAACGGTTTTATTGAAATTCCTCAGTTTAAAACTCAACCACCAACTCACCAAACACCATAGAATATCAGTCTCCACACAACAGCCTATTTATCACTAAACTTGTTACTTGTACATAGTTATTAGTTAATTCCGTGGATAGATATCTATCAAGCAAACGGGGAATTACAACTTCTAATCGTCGGTCCTACTGCGCTATCGCTTTTGCAGTAACTTAGGAGGCGAACCGACGATTGTACCAAAATCAGGAGTCAGACGACGGATCATGTCGGGTACCGACTTATTATAGTTAGCTAGCCTAACCAAACCGTCGTCTGAGCCTGCTGGGGTAACGGTATACCTAGGTACAGTTGAAAAGCACGTCTCCGGTCTATTATTAAGTCATACAGTACAAAGTAATAATATTATCCTATTCGCCTGAACCCACCTCATGATTTTCTAACTAGTAACAGGTTTTTCTACCATGCAAGTCAATGCAATTTCGTAAAAAGAACTTCATTCATCCGCAAAAGAATCCTCGCCAAGATCAAGCTTCCCGACGCTCCAAACTTCTTTCTCATCTTCAACCTCATCATTGGACAGCCCCAAACCCCCTTGCCCTCCCTCAGCCTCCCTTCTCTCCCTAGCCTGGCCGCCTAGACGTAGAGTGACACGCTTGAAGTAATCGGGCATACTCCGTTTAGTCCCAGGTGGGAGATCTGCACCTGGTCCTGCCATATACTTCTCAAAGACGGCTGCCTCGGCATAAACTACAGAAAACAGGGCAAGAAAGGCTGCCTCGGCGGCAAGTTTAATAGGAATAACGGAATCACGGACACTGGCGAAGATGGAAGGCGCTAGCTGGCCCAAGTGAGGCCTGGTCAGTTCCGGATGAAGACGGCTGACCGTTCGAATGACGACAAGAGCCAAACGGCGTGTAGCAGCCGGATTGCCTGGTTGGATTACGGGAGCAAGGGTTTCGAAAACGGACTTGTTGGTCTCAAAGTTGCGGCTACTGCTCTCCGTGAGAAGATACTTCCCCGCGGCAAGCACGCTGTTATCGGATATGTATACCTAACCATCTTCAGAACTGATTATACCACCATGAAAATGACTTTACTTACGTCTGCATGTGAGATCCCTTGACATATAATAGCTGGCGTCTCAGCAGCAAAATTTTCGAGTAATATTGTTGGCGAATCAAGAAGTAAAGCATTGAGTCCTAGGACAGATGCATGCGTGAAATGCGTAGAAAGAACACGGTTTCTAGTCTCCTTAGCACCATCCCCGGCCTTCTATATGACTGTTAGTTAGGCATGTTCATACTGACATACCTGATGACTGGGATGGCTGTTGCAACTGGAAGGTTCTTAACAAGCACTCCAAGCAATCGTGCGTTTGTAATAGCCATCGTGTCTGTAGATATCAAGTCAGATTAAAGAACTAGCAGGGATAGGCATTTTCGTTACCAGTTCGATCACTGCTGTCATCATCGATCAAGCCAAGGACTGCATTCCTTGACGCCTCACTCATATTAGCACCAGCCTTGCCAACTACTTCATGTAGTGCTTTCATCATCGCGTTCTTCACGCCCTCATCAGGAGTCTTCGAACCAGTAACGAGCTCTAGGTGGGGATGTCAGCGCTGACAACTGATGTTATGATCGACTGAGACTTACCGGCAATAAGAGGATCAATCCTTGGTGTAAGAGTGATCAAGATGCCGAGGCCTTTTGCAGCTCTGTTGCGCAATGTCTCACTAGAAGTATCTGCCAAGCCCCTGGCAAAGGTTCTTTGTAGTTGAGGCAAGAATGGTTTTACGGCAAAGGGTATTTTCTCTAGAAGTTTATTTAATGCAAAGAAGACGGCACCTATGGTGATTCCCGTTAGTATAACTAACAGTAGAGCAATAGCCGCAGGATCTCACATTTGATATCCACGGAACGCTCGGATACAACTCTGATCAGAGGTCCAGTGATTTGAGTCACAAATTGCTTCAAGGAATCTGCACCTGTTCGGTCGATAATGTCGGCAATCGCTAAAGCAGACTGCGTTCTCTGTTCCACATTGCCGTTCAGGAGCCCTTGGAGAAATATTGGGAAGATAGAAGTAATTCCTTTTGGTAAATTGAACCCTGGAAGGTCCGCTCCAGGAACACCTATCTGACGAAGAACTTGCCGGGTGGGTATAACCAATAGTTCCATCTCTTCTTTGCGCATATGTGACGTTAGCTGACTCAATGCGGTCCACGCAGCCTTTACTACGCCCTTATCCCTATCATCAAAGGAGATAAGCAACACACGGATTAAATCTTGATGATATCTAGAAAAGTCCACCTTAGCGCTTGAGAAGAAGGTGGCAAGGCGAGTGGCTGCATCCGCTCTCCGCCGGTGATCATCATGCTTCATAAGGGAGAGCATGACCCCCATGGCAACATTGAGACCGTCAAACTCATCGACAGACACCAGTACGGTGTCGAAGGCATCACTAAGTTCGGCTTTGTGCATCTCATCCTTTGACGATATAATTTCGTCCATCAGAGCATTGAGGATTGTTGGTAGCCGGCGAGTCATAGCAGAGCTTGCTACTTCTGCGAGCGATGCAAGGGCCTTTGCGTTAAATGCCGATATCGGAGGAGATAATAAAGTGGGGATCAGATTTGGGAGAATAATGTTTGCTCGTGTAGTTTCAGTAAGCAAGGTGAGAAGTGCCGAAAGCGCCTGTTCGGCATCTTCGTCGTTTCGCAGGAGGGACAAAAGGTATGGGAGCACTTGATCAACCGCTCTCTTACCCAAACTTTGCTGTAACGCATCAAACGCTTCGGCGGCTGCTTCCCGAACGTCTCCATCGATATCAACCAAGGCTACCCGAACAATTGATATTAAAGTCTTCTCATAATCCCCCAAAGCCTCATTAGAAGCTGATGTGATGAGCTCCCGTAAAGCAATGCATATGCCTTGCCTAGCATCAACATCGGGGGACATATGCAGCCCATCCTCTAACGATGGTAACAAGGTAGCTAAGACATTTTCTCCAACCTTCTTGATGAGATCTCCAAGTGCATTTCCTGCAATTACTTTCTGCTCCATGTTTGAAGACCCAAGGCGGCGAATGACCAGCTGGGTTAGCGTAGGTACCAAGTCCTTCAGAGTCCGCGGAGAAGCGACGAGCGCCTTCCACACAGAAATCGCAGCACTCCTGACGAGGCCGGAGGTATCACATCGGCATATATAAAGAGAGGCTAACACTTTGTTTCGTTTTTCTTCTCCCAGGGCTTCCAGAAGAGATTGACCAGCTTGCGTAGCGCCCTCTTCCTGTTCATCGGCATCTACCTTGTTAGTAATCCCGGTAATATTAAAAAGGAGGTCACCGACTAGCTCAACCGAGCTCAATCTGATGCGGTGGCTATCATCAGCAAGACCATGCTCGAGCTCTGGAAGAAGAAGATCAATGGCTTTTGACGAAAAGTTTTTAACCAACAAGCGCCCTGCTCGCAATGATGTTTCTCGGATTGCTTCGATGTCATCTGCTAATCCAGACAGAATCGGCGGTATAATCTTGCTAAGATAGGGAGAGAAACTATTCCCAAAACAAGCAGGCAGAAATATAAACAGCGACATAAATCCCTCTCGGACGGATGGCTTCGAGCTGGATACATTTTGCAAGATAGTAGACAGCGTTTCCTCGAGTCTTGTCGTTCCCAACCCGGCAAGAACTTCGGAGAGGGCTTGAGCAGATCCCAATCTGTCACCCGCCCCGGTATCCGATTTAAGAGTAGACATAAGACTTGGAATGAGATCGGGAAGGGCATCTTCGCCAAGCTTCTCAATCAGTGAGCCCAGGGCTTTCGACGCAGTAGCGCGAGTCGTGGGAACGGGATCAACTATGGCAAGTCGCAAACCGGCAACCAGCTTTGGCAGATGAGATATGAGGTCTTTGCGTTCGGTAAGGTGAGCCAAGCTACCAATGATCTGAGCAGCCTTCCTCTTTGTCGCTGACCGATCCCCAAGACCGCGTTCAAGGATACGAGCAACAAGGGCCAAGGATGGAGCATCTAGGTAGTGAACAAACGAGACCTTGATTAAGGCATCCAGAGCCTCATCTGTGTACTTCGTCGGATCACTTAGAGCTTTGAGAAGCATGCCCACCAAACTTTTCACCTCCGGATTGCTGATGACCTCACCAAACCGCTGAAGACTGCGATTCGCAGCGTTCCGCACCTCTTTGTGACTGTCATTAAGCACAACCGTGAGAGGAGGTATAATATCTGGGAGGCTTGCTGCCAACTGCTGTGGATCCAAATATGCCATAGCACCAAGAAGATCACAGGCTCCTTTCTTACTGCGCCATTGCGTATCATCAAGGCCTTCTAGGAGAGTGGGAAGTATTTGTTTCACTCCGTAAGAACTAAGGTTTGCAAAGCATGCTTTTGCCGTATCGAGACAAGCATCTCTGACATCAACACTTGGGTCTCCGAAGCTTGTGAGCAGCTGAGGGACGATTTGGATGACATATGGTTCAAATGTGCGGCTAAGAATCACGGAGAATAGCTCATATGCAAGCAAGGCGCCCTGTCTTTGATTCGAGTCTTTCTTGTTCTCGATTGCTTCTTTCAAAAGAGCCATTATTGTGTATTGTCGTAACGCCATAATCCCTTTTCCCTGGACGATGCCAGCAAGTCCGTAAGCTGCACCACGTCGGGAGGCATATTTCTTAGACTGCAAAAGCTGGTTTAACATGTCTTGGGCGTATCCACCTGTTTCGGGACCGGAGTATCTAATCAAAGGAGGAAGACATTCAGCCACCGCAGACTGTACCATTTCCGAAGGCGTGTGAAGAGCAGCAAGAAGTTTCTGGATGACGGTCTTTAAACGTAGATCACCTTCTTTCAAGTGTCGGGCTAGAGAGCCGTAGAGAATGATCACAGCTTCGTTCAGCCAATCTGAGCTCTCTGTCGCCTTCTCTGACGTCTCCAGTGTCTCCTCGAAAAGTTGCATCAATTCTTCAACCTTCCGATCCCCACGCAACGCAATGACTGCTCTTCCGCTATCAGCCATTTCAGACCTTACTGACGCATTTTTGTCTACGAAGGGCCCATTTTCAATTAGAAATCTCATAAAAGACACTATTTGATCCCCCTCAAAGCCATTGGCCATTTCCTTAAAAGCGAGCGCAACACCACTTCGAAGTTCAAATTGATCTGTTATATCCACCTTTCGAGGTATCCCATACGTATCTATCTCGGGGATCTTCGGCTGAAGCTCAGTTATATATTTTGACTGCAATTCGGATAATACTTGTGCAAATATCGATGGATTCAGGTGAACTGCGTGTGCTAAGGCCCGAGCAGCTGTCCGGCGCAATTGAGAGTCCTTGGAATCGAGATACCGTATTATCGCTGTATAGGAGTTCTCATTAACTTCTAAGGCGTTGACTTCCCAAATCGTTTCCGACAGCTCAACATTCTCCTCCACGTGATCGTGGCAGCACAGCCAAATATGCTCGGAAAACTCAAGGTCAGTCAGATCGGCTTCGGCTTCGATAACTTGCAAAACAGCCGTCCTAACGGAATTATCTGGTACTAAAGCGGCTTGCAATAGAATTTCCAACTCCTCTCGATTGATATTCCGCGAGATACATCTGCAGAAATCAAAGAGCGTGTCCTTAATCATTTTGTAGTGCTGAGAAAATCTCTGTAACGAAGAAATTAAATACTGGAGGACCTGGCCCCTAGGGAGCCGATTATCCGAAACTAACCATAATAAGAATTAGAAAGGGGGGAAAGGGGGATGTCATTCAGGCAAAGACTTACAGGAAGAAGAGTGAAATGACAAGAACTCCAAGGACAAAAAAACTTGTTCTCCTTCCCCTTCTCCTTTGGGCTCTTCAATACCATTCCGGCTTAAGACTAGAAATACCAAAGGAAGGACATAAGCGAGAGAAACCATATCAAACGGTCGTTGCTCAGATGCGAATCGAAGTCGATAAAGAATCCTTGTAACGAGTTCTAGAAAAAGGTCAACTAAAAATGGGCCTTTCATCGGTATCCAAGCTCACCTCCAAGAGGTTCTGCCTCCATTTCAGGAGGCAGATATGTTTTTCCTAGAGATCGCAGTGTTGCAACACCAATGAACGGCGTAAGGGTGCCCACGCGTGACGAGACCTTCCGAGAACAAGCAATGTACGCCATTGTAACAGAATCTCCAACGAATAGCCCAGCGTTAGCGCGTGCTAATGATAAAAGAGACTCGATAATGGGATTCATCCAGCCCTCTGCATCCGTTGGCGGACTAGCAGCAAGACCACGAATGATCCCTGTCCCTCTCTCGGTCCTTTTCACTGCATACTGCACTTCCTTCCGAATTTTCGCTTCTTTCGTTAGTTGCGCATTGACCTTCGCTTGCTCATCTGCCGTGAGCTTCCTTTGCGTCTGGCCTTTCTTCTGAGCAAGCTGGGAGCGGAGCTCTTCCTCCCATTTCAAGGTGTCGTAATCTTTGATATTTTTGTCGGAGAGTGTCTGCTTCGTCTTGGTATTGAGAATGTCTACAAAAGGTATTCCTTCTGGAGTATGACGAGCAATAGCTGCATCAGTCGCTGTAAATATCGATATACGGCTGACATCTAAATCGTCTTGGATCTGGTTCACAAGAAGCGGCACCATTGTGTCGGGGCCGACGAAGGCTAAATCTGCTGCGGCGCTCGAGATGGCGACATTCGCTTGAGGTATCCTAGACTGAATAGGGTCCTAGAGAGAGTTAGGTCGCCGAATACGTTGTTGCTATCAATAGGAGCCAGGTGAGCAAACCTCCATCACTCGGGTTAATTGTTCCATACTGTCATAAGGACGTTCGCTGACAAGTTTCCCAGGGTCTATTCCCGTCCGTAGACATAAATCAATCCAAGATAAATTTGGTATCAACTCTGCGCGGCAAAGGACAAGCATTTCAATGAGTTGGCCTCTGATGGTTTGCTCAATGTCTGGTCGTTCTTTCGGCCATTCGGAGGGTCGAGGACAGATGGCTTTTACGACAAGGTGAAGGAAGTTCTCACTGCCAGAGCCCAAAGCTACTGCAGCGGCCTCCTTGTCAGCATTAGACAAGGATAGATTCCAGCTCCACAGTGCGTTAACCATGGTGCTCCCAATTTCCTCTGCGTTGTTTGAATAGACCTCCGAGAGTGCTCTCGCTCCCTCGTCCCGGAATTTTGAAGCTACTCCAGGCCCAGCAATGACATAAATAAATGCCTGGCCCCATGCATCTTTTGTAGCGGGGTCATATTTCCCAATGTTAGAATTTTTGGTTATTGCACGGAGTGCTCGTGTTTTCCATAGGATATCCACCTGGGATGTTAGTTTGGTATAGACCCTGGGATTTAGAAGAAAGGATGGTTTGGGGGTCAGCGACATCGACTGAGCGAGAGTAGTATCCCAATCAGAGAATGTCGAATTGTCCGCTTGCTGACTACTGGGTACGCGCCCAAATAAAGCGATGAACACATAGGCTACTGAGACTAACCCACTCTGAGCTGAGGGCAATGGATTCGACATGACCTCGTTAAAGGAGTCCTTCAGTTTCTGGAAAAATTGTTTGAAAAGTGACCGATTTGAAGGGCTTGAAAGAGTCTCAGGATCAGCATCCCAGAGGACATTCCCAACTTTGAGCTGCCATGATTTCCGAAAAGAAATGCGTTTATCTCCTGAACCCTTTGCAATGACATTTAATATTTCACTATTGAGAACCACATTGGCACGAATGAGATGCGCAAGATGCTTGCAGAAAGAGCTGATTTCCGGTTCCAATGCAGCTTCGCTCGATTCACGGGATAGGACGGTAACTAGTCCGACAGTGATCTCTTGGGATGGATTAACAAAACAGGGGACAGCGGAAAGCACCTGGGCATAAAGAGCACGGTGCTCGGCATTTGTGATCTTCTGGGTTTTCAAGGGGGCAACAACTTCGTCTCCGATTTTTGAAAGCCAATTTTCAGAACTGCATCTACCTAGCAGGGACTCGAAGGACTGAGCCGCACCGTGTCGAATATCCGGGTTCGTTGACTTAAGGCTCGAAAGGAGCGGTTTCACAAGACGAGAGCATACCATCTCCGAGAGATCAATGTCACGAGGCAGCGAAGAGCACAATGACGGAACTAATCCGCTTAGCACTATTTCTGGAGACCTTAAGATAGACTTTTCTAGGGCTGGTAACACTTCCTGTTTTAAACCCTCATAGGCAACAAAAGATGAGAAAAAATCAGACAAGCCATCTGCTATGTGAGCTGGCACAGCTGTTCGAGAGCCCAGTAACTCCTTCACATAGAAAGACATTATTTTGGTCTTGAGGTCTTCCAAAACATGTATTCGGTCAGGCAGGCGCGCACAAACCCCAGAGATAACTCCAAGGAATGGTGCATTTTTCTGGGCCACAACAGAGTCACCTATTAACCGTATGACCGAAGCACGGATGGTCTCTTCACCCCAATCATCCAAAGAAAAGGCAGCCCGGACGCCGCGGCGGGCGATCCTGAGCACTTCCGCTTTCAATGTGTTTCTTGTAGCTCCTCCAAGGCACGTCTCCAGCAATTTTGCATCGGCCGATATAACATCCAACACGATTGCCAAAGGAACATTGGGCGTATTTCGAAGGTGCTGCAAGAAGAGTGAGCACCACTCAACAAGGACAAAGGACGAGGACGCAGCAAGGTTGGATTTTAATGCTTCATTTTGCAATCGCTCTATCAAATATTCTAGATCCTTAGTTTGAAATTGCGGGAATAAAACGGTAAGAAGGCACTGTTGAACAGCCAACCGAGATGATCGATCGACATACAAAGGGCATGTTCGGAACAGGAGGTCTAAAAGAGGCCGCTGGGCCTGTTGAAGCAGAAGAGTCCCTATGAAACTCAAAGCAAAATCAGAATTGTAATTGTAATTGTAGGTTTAATGAACGGAGAACAGTTACCATTCTTCTCCCGGATTTCCTGGAGAGCACGAATCCGACGAGAGGTCGAGCCCGAAAAGAGAACAGCTCCCAGACTCTCCAGGTCTCCATTCCTAACTTCATTCCATTGTATCTCATCCATATTAAGTGAGTTGTGACATATTGACCCGATCACTCGAAAATTTTTTTCTTCATACACTTATTTTCGTGCGTCATGACTAATAAAAGTTCAAAAAAGTTATTTTAACTTTTAGCTATAATAACTTAGAGTATCCACCAACCTTGATACCTTAGGCCAACAACCTTTAGGTACCTATCAGGTAACCAAACAACTACATATCAATTACTCTACACATTTTGATCCCTTCAGTTTCAATCAGGGGTGGGTCCAAGAGGGAATGACCAGATCTTTCGCTCTCTCATACACAGCTTCCTCGGACTCTCATCTTGAACTGCCGTATAAAAGTTTTCCAGTATGGCTCCGAACAAGAGAAAGAAGAAACTGGCATCAAATCCCGCACGAGGATTCGCGACCGTGTCGATTCCCTCCAAACCCAAGGTAATTGATTCTGCAGGGATCTCGTCGGCAGGAGGTTCAGTGGGGGTATCAGATAACGAAGAGTTAAAACCTAGCGATACAAGCCGGGGACCGGAAAATGAACAAAATGATTCAGCAGTACCTCATGATCTTGAGAAGCACCTTGAAGATGCAGAGCTACAATCTTTCATTGATACATACGGTTCAAAATGTAAAAGTGATTCTAGTCGTCAAGTGACCAGGCTTGAGACTGAACGACGAGTCCTGCGACCGCAGGCAAATTTATTGGACTTTTCTAATTGGTTGTCCTCTGAGACTGTGGATCTAATAATTGAATTGGCGAAAAGAGAAGAGGAGGGACGTGGCCCGAATTCAGAATCCGATACGAGTAGCTTGAAGCAATGCCTCCCGGAAGACGAGCTGTGTGCTAGGCTATGGACTCTAAAATATACACTTCTCAAGCTTGGTTTTCCTGAATTGGAAACGGATAACTCACTCAGATACATAATATTTCGTCATTCTGGTAGCACAGCAGCTAACGGCAAGGATGGAATATGGAAGCTTGATGAAGCTTTCAGCTGGCTGGCAGTGCACTGTGATAATTGGCGCCTTCCTTCCTATGGGCACACTCATTCCCCACGGCCTCAGACGCCGGAACCCATTGCCTTGTGGATTGCTGGTAATATATTTCATCCTTCACTTTACCCATCTAAACTAATTTCAACCAGATACCAAACAGACCCAACTTCTAACTTCGGCTGGGAATAGTGCTCTTCCTAAAAACTGGGGAAGCAAGAAACAGCAGATGATATTGGGCGATTCCAATAATGATGATTCTGATAGTTCCATTGACCCAGATGACTTGATTCCAGAGTTCATATCCCTTCAAAGTCAGCTTTACAGTCTTCAGCCAAATTACTTCGATCGCTCGAACAAAGTCAGCAGACCGCTAAGCGATAATGATGATATAATCTGTCAGGTCACAAAGATTCAGAGGAAGTTGTCTAAACTCGAAAAGGATGTGCTCTTTGACTGCGAGGCGGCCGAAAGGAAATGGAAGGAAAAACTCAACGAATTAAGAAAGGAGGCCACTTTCACCCGACAAGAAGGCCGCCGTGATAAGAGCGCTTTAGCAGTCTACAAGGATAAAGATAAGCCGACAGATAAACTTGCTATGGACAAGGACCTCTCAGCTGCTGCAGATGATAATCTGGACTTTATCGGTGATATGTTTTTGATTGATAGCACTGATCCGGAACCGTCATCGGTAATTGGAGGGAAACAACCTATTGTCATTAGAGATTTTGGTCCAGGCAGCCAAATAAGTCCACGGCGAATTCTGGAGGAGACCTGTAAGGCAAGGTAGGTGTGACACCATCGGTTGCTATATGGTTAACCGAGCTGAACGTAATTGGAAAAAATTAGAGATCCTGCCTGTAAGCTGGTTTACAGAGACATATCTTCATCACCACAATCCAATAGGAAAGCGCTTCAAGTACAGTGGTCCAAACCTCAAGACATACCACCCCCTATCTCTCTTGACACCGTTACCTACAAGTCGAACATGCTCGTCGTATTCGCCTCAATGGAATTGATCTCTACTACAACCCCACAACAAGCAGAGGACTTCATTTCGACGTTTGTTCTTTTCCTGATCTCTGCATCAAGCTCCAAAGACGAAGCATATTCCCGACTTCCAACGACATGGAGAGGGCTTTGGGCCGAATTCGGGAATACCAAGAAACAGCAAGGTGATGGAATTGACAAAGATGCAGTGCAGATTCTGAAGAAATTGATAAAAGAAAACAAATATAACCATGAGAATGATGTAGCCGGCGGCTCGAGGAAGCGGGGACCTGCTAATAAAATGACATCTACAGAAACGTCTCGTCCTTTGCATGAAGTTGTGTCTGCAGATCAGTTAAAGAACATATGGGCACGAAAGGCCTCCGGTTATTCTTTTAAACATATGGTTCGCTCTAGGATGAATCTACCCGTATGGGCATACAAACAGGATATCCTCGATGCTCTAAAAGGACATCAAGCAATTATTATATGCAGTGAGACAGGTAGCGGCAAGAGCACTCAGATACCATCGTTCATTCTTGAGCACGAACTCACGAATGGCCGTCCATGCAAGATATATGTTACCGAGCCTCGCAGGATCTCGGCAATATCCCTAGCGCGGAGAGTTAGCGAGGAATTAGGTGAGAATAAAAATGACGTCGGCACGTCCCGTTCACTAGTTGGATACTCGATCAGATTGGAGAGCAAAGTCAGTCAGTCGACAAGACTAGTATATGCGTAAGTCTGCAGTCCGCTCAGTGTAGTCCGGATGCATTACTCACCTAGCACAGGACAACCGGAATAGTTGTCCGGATGCTTGAACGACCAAGTGATTTCCACGATATTACACACATCGTGCTTGATGAAGTTCACGAGCGGAGTATTGACACTGATTTTCTACTGATAGTTCTGCGAAGATTGATGAGAGAGAGAGCGGAACTAAAAGTCATCTTAATGTCTGCGACTGTCAACCCAGTGCGCTTGTCATCTTATCTTAACGGCGCTCCAATACTGAATATACCAGGTCGGGCATATCCCGTAGAGGTTAAGTACCTAGAAGACGCGATTGAATTGGTCAATTATAGCCTAGAGGACACTCGATTGGCTACATCGGCTGAAGATGGTATTGAAGGTGATGATGAGATATTCATTTCTGATAAGTCCACGCGAGATGTCCTCGAAAATGAGTTCCTGGAGACTCTTCAAGGCTACACAGCACAGACGAGAGAGGCTGTGCTGAAATTCGACGATTATCGTCTAGATTATCGTTTGATCACAAAACTTCTGGCAAATATTGCTACTAAACGTGAGTTGCATCAGTACAGCAAAGCCATCTTGGTTTTCATGCCCGGTTTAGCCGAAATTCGTCGCCTTCATGACGAAATAATCAACCATCCTACGTTTGAGAAGGGTTGGATAATTCATATTCTTCACTCCTCGGTTTCCAGTGAAGACCAAGAGAAGGCTTTTATCGTACCACCCGAAGGGGTAAGGAAAATTGTGATAGCAACCAATATTGCAGAAACCGGTAAGCGACTCAATTGACCAAGGACTATCATATTGCTAACATCAGTAGGCATAACTATTCCCGATATTACTGCTGTTATAGATTCAGGGAAAGAGAAAGTAATGCGGTTTGTCGTCCATGCGGTTAGGTAGCTTACGGGCTTGGGCTAACGATGCGACAAGTTTTGAGGAGAGACGACGACTTTCGAGGCTGGTGGAGTCATTTATTTCTCGTGCAAACGCGAAACAGCGTCGTGGGAGAGCAGGCCGAGTACGAAATGGTATCTGCTTCCACTTATTCACCAAACACCGGTATGAAAAACAGGTACGTCTGGAGACCGATGAAGCCCTTAATTGGATGCTCAAATATGCATAGCTCGCGGAAGAGCAAACGCCCGAGATCCTCAGGCTTTCTTTGCAGGATCTTGTGTTGCGTGTGAAGATCTGCAACCTCGGCGAAGTAGAACAAACGCTACTCGAAGCTTTGGATCCACCTTCTTTAAAGAATATACGACGAGCAGTCGAATCACTTAAGGAAGTCAAAGCACTAATCAATGCAGAGGACCTAACCTCACTAGGGAAGCAGTTAGCAAAACTTCCATTGGACGTTTTCTTGGGAAAGCTGGTGATTTACGGAACATTCTTCAGATGTCTAGATGCTTGTATCAGCATCGCAGCTATTTTGTCAACCAAGTCGCCATTTCTCAATTCGGCAGGATCAAATACACAGGGGGAGCTTGCTAGGTCATATTTTAAAAGAGGTATATGGCGATCTTCCGTATAAAATGACAGCTGTGCTTATATTGGGGCATTAGGAGACTCGGACTTATTGACGGTCTATAATGCGTACTCCGCTTGGAGACGCACGAAAAATAATCCTGGGGCAAACGAGTATATGTTTTGTAGGAAAAACTTTCTCAGCCCTCAAACACTTTGGAACATTGAGGATATTAAAACGCAGCTCCTGGTTAGCATTGTGGATGCCGGGTTTTTAACCCTGGACACAGAAGAGCAAGCTTCTCTCCATCGGTATGTCCGAAGAGATCTGCTTAGCCATCGATTACGCTGACTTGACTTTTTTTTCCGGGGTTTAGAGCACGCTTTACTAGCCGCCAACGTCATCTATTCATGATCCCTGACCGATTTGATATAAATAGCAGAAATGACCTCGTCGTCAATTCGGTCATTGCGTGGAGTTTTTATCCCAAGCTACTTACTCGGGAAGGCATAAGCTGGAGGAACATAGCAAACAATCAGACAGCGAGTCTCTATTCAACATCAGTCAATAAGCAATCTGACTCCCCCCCCAAATGGCTCTCCTTCTACAATATGATGCAAGCTCGCAACAAAGCTTACAACGCCCATGAAACAAGCGCAGTCGAGGATTTCGCTGTTGCTTTGCTGTGTGGAGATCCCGAATTCAAGGTGAGAGCATATTAAGCGCACCCGGCCGTTAAGACGGAAATGCTAACTTGACAAGCTATATTCGGGAGTCATTTCGCTCAACGGTAATCGAGTTAGATTCGCAGCCAAAGATTGGAAAGCAATGCTTGCCTTCAAAACACTCAGCTTAAGAGTGCGAGGTATCCTTTCGGATATGATTAAAAATCCCCAAAGAAATCCATCACACAGACAGCAAGAATGGCTGGATATTTTGCAGGAAATATTTTCACAGGCAAAATAGATGCGGCGTATTGAGACGAATTCCAGGACCCTTGGGGGCATCTTTTGGTGGCATATCTACCACGGTACGGATTTTTTGCGCCGTCTTAATACTTGCTCAATCAAGTTACATTACGCGGCCTAACATGAGTATTTCTTTTTTGTCTCTTCCTGTATTATTAGTTCACTCACGATTGATAGACCAAGACTAGATATGATCTTTTTTTTCTTCTTAAGTTGCTATCATTTCAAAAGCTGTCTTGGCCAAACTCCTACACACTCTACAGGCGAGTCGGCCAAAAACGAGCAAAAAATATAATCCGATAAATTAGGTACTTGTCCAAAAAGAAAAATGTATTCTAGTGCCACAAAGATATAGATACTCTTGCAAGTCTTTAATTACCAACACATAACTCTAATATACCCCTTGTCAGGAGGAGGGGCAAGGATGGAAGGAAGCGGCGCTGCCAGTCATATTATTATTAGAATACTACATGACAAATAAAACAAAATTAAAGGAAGGATAGGCAAACCATCGATTCTTTTGCCAAACACATGTATGATATGAGTTGTACAATATCTTCACTGGGTAGTATAAGATATTTTCTTTTTATGTATCAAACTTATTAGGCACTGTAGCTTAATAACTTGGACCATTGTCTAGGTATGATGATATGACAAATACTATACCTTGCACATAGGCAATAAATAAATAATAAACCATCCCTGCATTCGCAACTTTCATCTCCGCACCCCGTCCAACCTCAGGAAGAGAATAACTAATTATTATATAATATCGTGATAGGTAGGTAGGTACTACTGTAAGAGAAACAAATAAATAAAAAGGGAATAATAATAATAATAATAATATCATCATCATCATCAAACCGCAGTGATATGTAATTTCGATCGATCGAATGATCTATTATTATCATATACACTACCTATACAATATAGATTATTTACATATTACTTTCCGGTCAAAGGGCTCGAATCCGGTTGGTTGGCATGGTTGAAACGTTACTTTAACTTGACTGGGGAATCTTAAATCTGAAGAGGGAGGACATAAGATGTAATAAGGAAAGCTAGATACTACTACTACTACTACTACTACTACTACGTAGTGTATGGTGTTTCTTGCAGAACAAGGGATCAATCGACATCAACCTTGTTTACTAGGTAGTTAGAGGCTTAGAGCCTGAGAGGGAGAGAGAGAGAGAGGGAGGAATTTGAATGGATGAAGAAACGGGCCCCGTCTTTCTTTCTTTATATAGGTATAACTATCTATGGTACTACGTATAACAGTTCCCTACTATAGGTAGGTTTAAGTATAAGTATGTCTGCCTGTTGTATGAATCCCTATGATAGGTAAGTATCATACGGCGTAGATATGTATGTATGTCGATCGCAAAACAAACGAAATAATAAACTTTTTTTCTCGGACAATGAAGTACTAAAAATGAAATGGGTGGTGGTGAAATAATAATAACAGCCCTATCATACCATATACATACCTCTAGCTATTATGTACCTATCATGTTAGGTAGGGAAGAAAGATGTGACAACATGTGTTGCATACGAAAGAGATGAAAGGGAAAACTTAAAAAAAAGAAAAGTAATATAAAATAAGCAAAAGGCTGCAAAGTTAAAAGTAAAAGGCACATATGTAGGTTGTAGGTATGTAGTTATCATTATAGACATAAACTCTAACCTATTCCTATTATATATACCTTGTATATATCAACGTCGAAGAAGCTCGAAGCGGGTTGCTCTGCTTGAATCTTTGAGTTTCAGACGAGGTCGTTTCTTTCTTCTTCTTCCCTGTCTCTTTCATTTTCATTTTCCTTTTCCTTCCTTTCTATCGCATCAATACTCTACAATGATTGGGAGGATACTGTATATCAGGTATGACTATAGCTAGCCTGAGGAAAGAACATTTATGATATCATCTATCCTTACCTTGCATCGGTTGACAGTGACTTTCACGATGGTCACGATGAAAATATTCTACCTAGCAGACGCTATTACAGGATGTCAATGATTATTTTATTAAGCTGTTTTTGGTCTGATATCTGATGTACATAGCACGTAGTCAAGAATCCAAGATGAATCGTTAGATATGTTCTACATATGATTGTTGAATGTGGCGGCCCTCTTTGATGCTGGTTCGCAGTGGCGAGGAATGGAGTCATAATGCATATTTTACAGACGGCTGTTTAAGGCACGGAATCATGGGGTACTACTATAGACTGTAAATAAACCCATGTTAAGAAGATCTAGCTACCCCCATGTTCTACTCATACCGGGTAAGTGGCATCCATACAAGAGTGGAAAGAGAGGACACGGGATGGATTAATTCTGTTCCTGACTTCCCATCAATGGGGTGATCCCTAACGATCATGAAGCTTACGGACTGACTGCTATCATAGCAACAACTCATCGTAGTTAGCGGCCAGCGAAGACATCAAGATGCTGTGGGTATCGGAAAGCAATTGATGGAAACAAGCGACAGGCTCGCGGCCTTCCTTTCCATTTCCGTCAAAGCAGAAAGCTTCGCAGAAGAGCCTAAGGAGGATGGGAAAGGGCTAGAATGAATCCGCCATCATCCGTGCCTTCTGAGGCCCTGAGATGAAGGCCATCTATGTAGCAGCCAGACGAACATCTTTAAGGGACGATAAGTAACTACAAATCTGACGGGAGAGAACAAGGTTGGGAGTTACGGAGTAGTATGGATAGTGCGTGCATCTGTACTCCGTACTTGGTCTGGATGGAGACTCGTGGCGGGGATCGGTCCTGTCGTTCACACTCGCATATGCGAGAACGGCTCGTTGCAGCTGAGTGAGGCCCGACCCTTGTGCACAAATCGCCGCAAGATGAGGTGAGAGCTTTTCCCAATTCCAATCGCGGTTGCCACCCCGGAACGCAAGGGGGTGGACACTTTTGGGTGGTAATTCGAAGCGGTCAGCTGTCAAAAACCGAGATAACTGCTCACAACGTTGCGACTGGCGGCCCTGGTTGTAATTCATTTTATTAGACATCCAGATTGTCGACGGGGGCTGGAGTCTAGCCTAGCTGGTAAAAGGCGCTAAAGGGCGAAAAGACCACACTCGTGCGGCCACCTGGCCCCCGGTCAGTTCGCTAGTCTGTTGAATGCGTCGTTGAGAAGATGGTTTGGTGGAATGTGTCAGATACGTGGTTGCGTTGGCAGCCAGTCATTTGCGCCCGATGACGGTCCGATTGGGGCTGCGAAATTTTGAGATTCCAATCACTGCCGGTCTTTCTCTTCCCGCTCTCACACAGAAGCCCCTGGCGTCCTTGACTTACTCCTCGCAACCTTGCTCCGGACTAATCCCTTGACTGCCGGAGATTCGCCTTTTATCCACGTCAACTTGCTCAGGCAATGATGGAGGGCCACTTGTGGATCCTCTTGCTGTAGTGGTTGGTGGGCCTTCAAGCCGAATCTGCTCATTATTCCAACAATGTTGTGCAGACACGCCACCACCCCCGGCGGAAATAAGCGACAAGACACCCCGTTCGGACCAACTACTCAAGTCCCCCAGAAAGCCAACAGCCACTCAGTTTCCGCAACTTGTTTGGATCACCAAACACCCCCTTCGGCGGAGGATACTGCGGAGCGGCGGGTTCGTAGTCAGCCTCCGCCCTACCCCTTTGAAGTAGGCGCGCACCTGAATGATATGATAGAGTATTGCACATTTAATTTTTTCGACAGTCTGTGTGGGACAGGTTCGGACCTCTGTACGTAGTCTATACGATGATCCGCCCACATAATCATCATCATTTCAGGGCTTGATCATAATGAATGCTTTCGATCGACAATGAGAGGGTAGACTCGGTTGAGTCGGTTCCAGAATACGGAGGAGCCTTACGGTACGGAATCCACGAAGCGACGAGTCGGGGGCTCCGCCACCATTATTGGAAGTGGAGTTTTCTCGTCAGTTGCTCCTTCCTCCCTTCCCCGAAGAAGTGCTAGATCGAGAAGATCACCAGCAAAGCCGAAAGACGATGGCCCGCAGAGTGGCGTTATCGCCATACCTTTAACCTTGGCACGGTAGATCACACTTCCTGGAGATATCTGAATGATTCCTGTCATGATCAATGAAGCATGCCATATTTTCCGCCTCAAAACGTGGTTTATATCTGTATGACATGCTGCGAAGCCTAGTGTCCGCTTCAGGATGTACGGTAGATCTTGCCCGTGCACGCATGAGACCTGCAATGTGAGTTTATTTTGTCTGCATTGGCACCTGTAACTCTGGTCGCGCGACCCTTGCAGTAGGCAGCGGACCGCCTGACTTGCTGTCCGTGCTGCCTGCCCATCGACAGCCATCTAGTTCATAAAGAGGGGTCACGAACTCCACATGAACGCTTCTGGCAGCAGCAAGAACCCTTCAACAAGTGCTAAGCACACGAGACGTTGAAAATAGACCGCAGCGGCGCAGAAACCGAAGGGTCCTGTCCGAAGGAAGGCTGCAGGGAGAAGATCGGGTGGTGGTGGATGAATGGCGTGTTTAAATGCAATGATGATCTTCCGGCTGGCGGTCCTATCAGCTTGTCCTATTAACTAGATTCTTTCATTAGTCCATGTCTTTCGTGGACGCTTGGCGCAACCTGGTTGTCAGTTGAGGGGCAGATGACCAAATCAATCTCTCAACTGATAACTAGTAGGCTCTAGCCTTCTATCTCATCTCGTGTCGACCATATTATCTGATAATTAGAAGTACGATTCTTCGATTGGGCTATTTTTGTTTCATTTTGTCTTTGTTTACGTGATGACGACTCTGATTTGCCTCCGGGAAGGTAACTGGGTTGTTAAGCGACATCATAAGGTGAGATCGTGAATGGAGGTCCAATAATACAGCGTTTTGTCTGGGGACCCTAACGCAGGAACACCCAGGGTTAAAGGATTGGCTATCCTACATGCCTGCAGTTGGAGGGCCTCAGACTGGAGACTACTAGACTAGTATCTGCCTACTACATAGTTATCAGCTATGATTGCAAAGCGTTTTAAGTTAGATGCGGCAATGACGCTTAATACAGGTATATGATTGGTACTCGGTACCTTCAGATTTCTGAGTCGGTTCTGCCCTCATCAAGTAGACTGTACCTGTTTTCGCTCTTCGCATCGGCTCCTAAGCCGGCATAAGCGCGTTATAAGCACTTTGCGATATATGTTTAATGTTTTCATGCTGTCAGCATGAACGGACCCCACCGATGACCTGCAGCACCATCTAAACTACGGAGGGCTGGCTTTAATTCCTCGGTATGTATGCAGAAGAATTCCTGGTCTCTGTCGTGCAAAGTGTCCGGGGATGGGCAATAGCGCAAACTAAAAAAAAGTATGATAGGACTCATAGGAGGCACAATCTATCATATACCTTCTGGATGTTAAGTCCATTCTATTATTGAGGTATCCCAGGCGCTCTCCGCTCGTGGCCATGGACCAAGTCGAGTTGTGCTTGTACAACCATTCTGAGTTAGCGATGCCGCCCTTGTGTCGAAACAAGCAGTTTCATATGTCCCGTGCTCCGTTTCTTGTGATTGCACCTTCAAGCAGAGAGGGGGCCAAGGCTGCTTGGGAATCATAGCTTTGGCGGGGGTACTATTATATGGCCCCGAGATTGGTGACGTTGGTTTCATGAATTGGTTTCTGGGCTAACCAGGGTCTAATTGTGTACAAAGTATGTAGTTTTCAAGAAAAGACCATCAGGGGACACCATACAGAGGAACAGGAACCTCTAAGCGATGGAAGATGGACGTGAATTGTAGCTTTTAGCCGCTCATGCATTATTTCTAAACATCCCAGTACGTCTTAAAAGCTTCCCGAAGACTTGCGTATCCCCGACTCTCTCAGTCATTCGTGGGCTGGGTGGCCAGTCCTCTCTCTCCCTTTGCTTTGCATGGAATGGTCAAGTCGAAAGTAGAGAAAAGAATGAGCGAAGAATGAATAGAAAAAAAAAAAGGCTGAGAATCAGGTGGGAGGTCTCCGATATCGACGGAATGCGGAGTCTATATACTTCTGAATGCTAACGATGGATTATTATTGGACAAAAAGCAGCCAGTCTGTGTCACGAAGAGCGGAAAGTCACGGAATTGACAACCCAGTAGGCGGTGAGGTTATGTGTATGATACGATAGATCCGAATCTAAACGACCACATCTATTTACACGAAATCGCCGAGGAACTAACTAATAGCCCATCTGGGTTCCTGAGACATCTGAATTCATCGTAGGGCTTTGATAACACGGATGATATGAGATTAACGGTGCCTGGGGCCATCCATACAGTTTGAAGGACAGGCTCTGGACAAGATGCCCTTTCCAGGTATGTACGAACATGTTCATCCGAGATGTTGTATCTCAGGCGGTCATTATTCAAGCAATAAGAGGGTGCTTGGTGCAGGAACCGTTTGTCGGTGAGACATCCTGTCGCAAACTATTTATCATACTGTAGCACCATCCCTTCTCCTGGGAGAAAGGGGCGTCTTTCTTTTTAGCCCCACGATCTAAACACACTGACAGTTATCTCTTCAGCAAGGGATTCTCCTGCCTTTCAAAGGGAATGGATATGTAGAAATGAATTGGAGCCGCGCCCGCACGCGCCACTCTTTTTTGAATAAGCTGAGACCTATTCTTGTACGTTGTGGAGCAGGACTCAGATCAAACAACTATGCTAGTTAACCTGCGGGAAAGTTTTGTTGCTTGATAATGATTACGGAGATGTACTGTACCTACTACATACACTCGTATGAGACGACTCGTATATGAGTCGGACTCGTATCCCGTGTGAATGCGAAATTTATCGTCACTTGACCCTTTTTAGCAGGAAAAAAAAAAAACATCTCTTTTGCCTAGTATGGTATATGAATTATAACTTAACATTGCTGTAGCTAATAACTAACCTTACCTTGACATGGGAGGAATACGTCGAACCAACCTGACGGCTCCATCTTTTTTAATGTATAATAAAAGTAGAACATACATACATACAGGATTACCCAAGGTGCTTACTGACCCTGTATGCGCCGATTTCCCTGGGACCTCCAGAGCTAACTACATACCTACATACTTATCTATCTGTACATCCCGGCAAAAACATCCATCATCCATCATCCATACACATGCATGCCTAAGGTACGGACTAAAGTACACTTAGTACAGTACTCCATACATGGATCCTCTCTGCCAAGCCCAACCAAGGCTTCCCGAACCGGACCTGAATTGTGGTTCGCACCAGCATCCTTGCAGCGGGCCGCGACATACGTGGTAACGGATAACGGGGAGGTGGAAAAGGACTCTGTACCTTGAAGCCCGGTCATTGGCTCGAGCGGGCCACACAAGTGGGTACCGTCAAGGCTCAAAGCTCCACAGGCGGGCGGGTGAGATAAAGTATGTTAACTTGCAACGAGTACTACATATCATGGTAGCGCTTCCGTCCTGACATATATGTATGTACTCCATACTCAGGACCAACAAGCTACTATGTAACTACATAATAACTGGACGTAGTTAACTGAGTGGCCTCTTGATTGTTTCGCATTCTTAGAGTCCCTAGTCATTGGGATGAAGTCCAACAAAACACACTTCTTGTTTGAACTTTGATCTGTCCTTGTCCTGTCCTTCATCATGGATCATCATCATCTATCTATCTATCTTCAACCTGGATTTGCCGGCATTTCAAGCCGCGCCCTCATTTGCGATGGAGAAAAGCTAGTGGCCGCCGATGGAGCCATACGATTCCCTGCCAGTTCGCTTGCCTGCATTGACCCCCGGTCAATAATGAACTGCTGTCTAGCGCCGCAACTCAGAAACCCATTATTCCGACCCTCTCGTATTACGGAGGGGGGTAACTCCGTGGGGAATCGGATTAGATTTTATTCTGCTATTGAGTCTTGACGAAAAAATACTCTCCCTCTCCTCTCCTCTCCTCTCCTCTTCCGATATTCTAGTTTAAGTCATTAGTCACCTTCCTCTACTAACTAACTAACTAACTACCAAGTTGACTAACGGTGTCTCCGATAATAACAATACAACAATTGGACGGTCTGTTAGGTAGTAGTAATCATATTCATCACCCTGATCCAGATCAGTGATCATCGTCCTAAAAATACATCATGAGAGATCATCACTAATATAAACTAATAAATAAACAGTCCCTTGAAAGGCGTCCTCCTCTCACGGCGACTTCCGTAGCTGCAGATGCGCTGGATGTTTGTCGCATGACTAGAAGACCCTGTTGCACCAATAGTAGCTGGCTAGTTACTCAGTTTGGGGTCTGGGCAACTCCGGCAAGCTTCCGATGATGGGAGAGAGCTAACCAAGCAATAATACTCCAGTAAAGTACTAATAAGCCCACACTTTATATAAGTTTATATAGTTACAAGTTAGTTATTAAGTTATTAGTGCTGTCTTTTTTCGACCTTGACGTTTTTATTTTTTTATATCATACATTTTTTTTTTTTTCTCCGCCTAAACTATGACAGTATGTTAGTTAGTTAACTAGTACAAACTAACAAGCCTATTAAACTAAACTAAACCCGCTTGAGATCGTCCCGAAGCCTTACTAACCCTTATTAAAAAGCCATCCCATCCCTATTTTGTCAATTGTCTCGTCTTGAGCCAGCCTCCTAATAATTAATTAAAGATAAAGATAGACAAGTTGGCCCCCTCGTTGATATCATAATAATCCTTTTGACTTCTCAGCGCGCTGCGCCTGGCGTTTAGGCAGGAATATGACACCGAGGCCAAAATGCTCCGTCATCTATCTATGATATCTAATATCTATGATATGATAATCGTATGTACGACGTTCGCCAAGTAACAAAAAACAAAAAAAAGTCTCCCACCCTCTCCTCCGTACCACGATCTGGCACCGTTGAAAGATTGCAGAATCTTGCATTTGCTGCGGGCCAATTCTATGGCAAGATCTTGCTTTGATTTGCGTCTTGTCTCCATTCTGAGGATGGCCGCATTCTGCATTACAACAACGCATTTTTTTTTTTTTTTTTTCGCGATTTTGCTTGCTTGCTTCGAACCTGAGAGATCACGGAACGGTACGCACCTTGTCATATCTGGTGGTGATGATCGGATGGAGTACATACATAGGTGGGTTTTTCTGGTTGGTGCGGGTTGCACAGCTCAAGTCAGCCGTGGCGCTAAGGAGTACAGTTCGGCCCCGACTGGATACAAGCCAAGAGTGCCTGATGTCTCTGACAGAAACTGCGAATAAACATTAATTTTTCGCCGCCATTGGTTTGATTTGGTTCGAGGGATCCGTCGGGACCGCGCCTATTGGTGGTGGCGTTCTATGCCGAGGGCCTGGAGCTTGGAGCCATTCTGCAGGTTCAAAATGTCTCTTTTCCTTGTGGAGTTTAGAAAGATTTCGTAATCAAAAAGAAAATTTTTTTTTAGTTGTTTTATCTATACGGAGTAGTACATACAGGACAATACTAAATACGGCGTAGCCGTTATGAAGGAAGAAGAAGAAGAAGAAGAATGAAGTAGACCCAATAGTATAACTTTTTTTTATACATACAGTTATTTGTATTTTCTTTGACCCCACAACAGAACCCTTTCTCGGCCCCATCATGATCAGTGAAGATGGGGATCGACTTCATTCACCGCGATTTGTTGACTTTTTTCTAGTTGTTTTGAACGTCTATGTAGTTCTCAGGCCAAACGGCATATCTTCCCGCGTGTCATCAGAGATTTCCCGCAGAATCCCCGTCCCCTCTGAAGATCAACAGAAGAGGCTTTGGTTATGTAATACTAATAAGACAATAATTTTCTCTCATCAAAGAAAGGTCTCCGAAGTTTTAGACATGGTTACAATGCGGGACGCTAATGTATGTATGTACTTTCCGCATGTGTATGTACATACAGGATTGGAAGGCCTTCGGTCCCAAGGCATCTCTTCCTAGACACTCCGGTACTTACTTCCCACCTGCCAGTGTCAAGAGCATCAGAGCACGGAGCACAGTGCAGAAGATGAGCACGGAGCATGATGCACAAATGCACAGACAGAGCAGCAGAGCATCATCATCATCATGATCAACTTCCCCCCCTGGGCCCTGGATCAGGATCAGCATCCTGTCCAAATCTTACCTTGCCTGTACATGTACATCTGTCCCTTCCGGTTATCATACTAATCTCTTTTCCTCGATCGGCCATGTCTTCGTTGTCCAGGGCGGGTTAGTCGACGCCTGTTTTGTCCAAGCCATCATGCAGAAATTAAAAAATCGGGGGAGTTAAACTACATACTAGGCGGGAGCAGCGGCGGGAAGTCGCGTTATGAGAAAAAACCGATCGGCTCCGCACATAACCATTCACAGCCATCATCGTTGTGGCTGCAGGGCGTCCGGTCGTTATCCCCGGGGACAGTAATCGACGGACTTCTTTTGCCTGCAAGTTTCTTTATTTCTTTGCGCCTTCTCGAATCGCAGGGAGACGGTTCCTGCGATCTTGCTTCTTGCGTTCCGATGCACCTGCTGCTTTCGATGGAGCCTCAACAAAGCTATCCATTAACGAAGAATTAGACTACTTCGAGGCGCGTCTCGCTGCTCCTGCTTTGCTGGTGAGTGTTCTAAATCCTACCTATCATATATGTACATATGTATCCCAGCGGTTTTGATGGGAGTCTGTCTAGCGGCCCGTGCCTAGCTCCCTGGGGTTCACAGCCACTCGTTGAATTAAAGAGATACCGTACATACGTAGGGGGTGTGCTTGCCCCTCCCCTCAATCTGTGTGATCCTGGTTGAGGACGAGAGAGAGAGAGAGAGAAAGAGAAAGAGCAAGCGAGGCGCTTCATACTTACCATCATATGAATAGATTACAATCCTTTCCTCTTTCTCTTCTCCCCTGGTCCACCCTATCATAGAATGGTCCTCTTACATGGGCGGTCATGAATCCGAGTTTTTATATCATAATTAAGCGAGCGTAGTATGATTTAAGATCAAGCCGTGGCCTTTGCGGGGAACTAGTATCCCAGGTGCGCCACGATCCTCCGTCTGGTTAAGATGAACAACGATCTTGTCTTGTACTTGGGGAAGAACGACTCGGATATGTAATGTATGAACGAACCTTGGATGGACTAGCCGCCAGAGTCTCCCCTCTCTGGTCGACGGTGCATAGGTAGGCCCATCTGAAATAATGTTGCTCTGGGGTCGATCTATGATCACGATTCACGATTGATGGAAGGACTGAGAGTGGTATTTTATCTTTTTGATCTTTCTGCTGAAGCTCCTTTCATCGGCAAATTTGTTTGTTTCTTAATAACGAACGACGCCACGCCAAAAGAAGACCTTGCCATCCGAGCAAACTACTTAAGAGTATTCATTACTAATAATTTAAAAAGTCCCCATCTGGTCCGTCTTTCGTCAGCGCCTTGTTATTAATGAATCCCAATAATCGCGGGTCTAGATTGTGCATTTCAGAGCCTTGAAAAGCCGACGAGAAAAGGGACTGGGGGAAAGAGAGGATTCTCACCTGAAGAGTCCTTCAAAGCTCTCCCTGTATATCATGTAGATATGTACGCCGTACCTACAGGGAAGAAGTCCCGTGTCCGGAGTCCAATTTTTGAAGTGTGGGAGTCGATCGATTCACTCCTCAACGTCGATTGGCGCTACTCGTCAGCCATCACTTTAGTAGTACTGACTGATGATCATCTCCTCCCCTCCTCCTCTTTTCTCTCCGTTCTCCTCCCTTCTGCCCTCTCTCTCCGCCCAAAAATATCAATTAGTGCATGTTAAAATGGTTTAGTTCGTTCTCCACAATCCAACACATCGCGCCTCTCTCTCACTTCCACCAACCTCAACTGTTCTCTTTTTCCTCCCCCCCACCTCCTTGTCGTCCTTTTCCCCCCATGATCGTTCGGCTCCCCGTTTCTGGTCACACCCACCCGCTTCGGAAGCGGTTGAGACTCCAGAAGTCCAGACTTGATGAAGCTCGGAGGAGCTTGACAGCCACCAGAAAACGCCCACGCGGCGTCCGTATCAGACTAGACTGCCACACACCCATCCCCGTTGCCTACCCGTGAGGCTTAACTGTTTTCGATAGGGTCGTTCTTGCTGTTCCTTTTTTTCTTCCCTTTCTCCTTTTTTCTTTTTCATTTCTTTCCTTTTTTCCCCTCGCCCGGCTCTTCTATTCTGCACATGCTCGGCTGGCCCTAAGCCGGGTCCTGCATATCCAGTCAGTCCACCTAAGAACTTAACCTGGGGGAAATCCTCTTGGCCCGTTGGGGACGACAGCTTCTTTTCAACTCGAGAGCCAGGAGGAAATCAGAATAGAACAATGAAGGGGGTAAACAAAAAGGCGCAGGACCAGGAGTAGAGAAGTAGTGAAGAGCAGTATACCGCCAACACCGGACCCCCCCTTTTTTTCGGTTTTTCCCGTGTGGACCTGGTTGATAGGCTGGATGTCACTTCGTCCATATATGCCCTGGTAAAGTAATCAAATCGATGTTCCGCCGTCATCTGATAACTTATTAACCATCATGCTACGGAATACTCCGCAAGTCCTTCCCGGAGAACCCTGCTTCAGTGGATCTTCGGGATGATATTGCCTGGTCCCTGATGATGAGCCACGTTCGGGGGGAGCTGCGTTGTTTTTGTTTATCCGTCTGTTGGTCTGGTATCCTCAGGATCTGTATTTCCAGTTTATTCTTCCTTCTTCTTCTTCGGGCGACAGTAGAGTAACTAGTCGGTCTTTCCGAGTCCAGTTCTTCCGTCGAATGTTAGTAGCCAATGAACACCGAAAGCAAATCAGATCTGAGCGACTGTGCCTGATCGGTAAAGTGCCAGCCGTGCTTCAGGTTCATTAGTTCAGATCGGATGCTGGTCAGGTCAGAATCTATCCACTAGCGTCGTTTGGCTGGCTGGCTGCTCTGGAGTGGTTGGGATCAGGCTATCCAGTTCTGGCTCTGGTTGATTGACATTTTATTGACTCCCTTTACCCAAGCCAGTCAAGTGCTGTCATGTCAAGGCACGGAAAGGTACCAATTCTGCATAGTAGGGTTTTGTATGTAGTTATATAGTCTATAGTTATGTAGTCTATACTTTGTATACGTAGTTTGTACTCCGGATCTAAGTATCTTTGAGTGGATGTTAGTTAGTCAATAATACTTTTACTTTTTTTCTGTTTCTGTTTCTTTCTTTCCTTTTTTTTTCGTTTTCTTTTTTTGTTTTTTTTTTTTTTCAATTTATTTCCCCTTCTGGCCATGGTCCAGCCCTTTTGATTCCTACCCAAAGGACATCCTACAGATACAGAAAAGTCTAGTGTCTATCTAGTCTATCTAGTCTATACACACGGGAAGACCATCACCACACACTACCACCACTACACACTAAACTTACTACCACCACCACATCCATCAACCATCTTCCTTCCAGCCCACTAACCATCTACCAATCATCCACCACATTTTCAAGGATCCACTGATCCACCGATCCACTCTATTCTCGGATTATCCACTATCCTCGATCCACTATCTAACTATCCTCTAACCTCTCTCATCACCATCATCATCACCCCGGCCTCACCCCATCCACTGCTAGTGCTTTTTTAGTTTTTCTTTTTTTTTTCTCTTTTTTTTTCTTTTTGGTCGGGTGCATTGTTATTATTTGCTGCTTCAGAGGTAATCCGACTTGGGTGGTGCCTCTGTTCGAACTTCAATCAATCATACATCCAAAGACGTGCCAGTAAGGACCTCAATAATGATCTTTCCTATTAATCCTTCTTCCATGTTCATCCCATTGCCCTTACAGGAACTATGCTAACCATTACTGATTATCATTCAGCATCATCATCATCACCATTATCATTCATTACTATCGTCAACGTCCCCTCTCTGTCGTCTGTCGTCTGTCGTCTGTAGTCTGTCAATCCCTCTTCCCTGTCTTCCCCATTGTTGGCCCCCTCTCTTTAAGTTACCTAGGTATCCATCTTCCTCGCCAAAACAGCCGTCCCCCCGAAAAGTCTGAAAAGCACAAGCCATCCCGTGCGGGACTGGCCCTGCGTTTACTTGCCGCGCATGTTCCCTCCCGTCCTTGTTTACCAGCCTCCACCAGCTTTCCCTCGGATATCCCTTCCTCCCTCCCTACGTTGAACTATAACATTATATTATACTACTAGTTATACTACACTATACTTACTCTATACATCTTCCTTCTACTACTACTACTACTACTACTACTACTACTACTACTACAACAACAACAACTACAACAACTACAACTACAGCAACAAATAACAACAACATCAGCGGCGTGCGGCTACAACGGCCGCCGTTCTGTACTACTGCGCCTATTGCTCCTTACTTCCTCATCTTTCTCAATGGATGGATGATCTACTTTTAGGTCCTATAACTTGCTTGGTACGGCTCAAGTGGCTCTTCTTTTCCCTTCTACCTCTAAAGACCTGATTGACTTTTACCTCTTCTCTCTCTCTCTCTCTCTCTCTATCTCTTTCTCTCTTCCCTCTCTCTCTTGTCTCTCTCTGGGATCTTTTCCCTTTCCCCCTTCCTGCATCCTCCTGCGTCCTGCGTCCTGCGTCTGGCTCCCGGCTCCCCTGGTCCTGCTGGTTTCGCGCTTTTCTTTCTTAACTCTCTTAACCCCCTTCCTTTCTCCACCCTTCCCCGGCATCTTTTTTTTCTTTACTCTGTTTTATTTTTCTGGGGGGTCTTACTTCTTTTTTGTTGGCTGGTTACTTCCCTGCTCACGCCCCACGACTCCAGACAAGTTTGTTCAGCTGCTGAAAGGTACAGTAACTCCCGTCCAGTCCTTATCGACTTGTCTCTCTCTTTTCTCCCTAGTCGCTTTCAAATCCTCTTCGTTCTTTCGCTCAATCTCTCTTCATCTGGATCCCCCGGTTCTTTCGGTTCCTTGTTATTATGGTATCGCTTTCTACCTTCCCGTCGTATTACACATCTTCCCGACAGCCTTGACCCCCAAATCCTCCCTATTTCCCACCCCGGTCCATGACCCATGTCTTTGATCAGTCTGCTGTGATCCTGTCCGGGGACTTTTTATTTTTATATATATATATATATATATATTTTCTTCGGTTGCATTTGGATTGGAAGAGCTCCGATCGACGGCTGCCTCGTACCTCAACCTTCTAATCAGCCATCGTTCCCCCTCTCCGATTGATTTCGGTTTCTGGTTCTTTTCTTTCAAATGTACTGTACCATCCCCGACCAGCATCGGTCACTTCATTGTCTCTCTGTATCTAGAGTTGCATGATCAACGGATCTCGTGCGGCTCAAGCAAGCTTACCTGTAGCCTCTGATTCCAGACGCCGCTGCTCCTCAAGCTCCGTACCCGACGCTGAGAAGCAAAGGAGAGTGCTTACCGAACCGCCACGACCGTTACGATTGTCCACGATCACGATCCCTATGCCACGCGCCTCCCCCTCGATTTTTTTTATCCGTTAAGAAGCCACACATCGTCGAGTCCAATTCGTCCTCTCCGTCCATAGAAAGCATTGTTCGCAGCTGACCATCCCATCCGCCACTTCGTCCCAATCCGGCGGGATACTTTCTCTCATCCCTTTCCCCCCCGCAAGACCCCATTCTCTTCTAGTCTCGATGTGTTGAAGTTGATCGAGTCGACGACCCGGCCGATGCTCGAATCGGAAAGCCTTACTGGATTTATGTTTAGATATGATACCCACGAATCCTGTCTTTTGGTCTGATTAAGCAGATATCTCCGCGTTGGTCCCTGTTCGTTGTCTTCCGGCCGTGTTGACGTACGAAACGTGAAGAGTCCCAAAGGAACGAGAAAGGAAAAAAAAAAAAAGGAAACCATTAACATTAATCAAAGAGAAAATTTGGGGAAAAGTTTTTGATGTAGATTGTTCCAGCGCCCCCCTGCATTGGTGTATTTGTTTGCTTATCAAGCTAGCTGTTTTCCCCTGCGTTCAGCGTATGATATTTTTTATATATACGAACGTCAACGAGCTTGCAACGATCCCCTTGCATCCCAGCACCGGTTCTCGACTTTATAACCTACTCCGCGCTTGTGTTTGTTATTGTCAATCTATTATTTCCGTTCTCTACGACTTTCTTTTTTGGCGTGGATCTCTGCAAAGTAATTTTCGGCTGGATTTGCTGGCGACTGCGATTCCACGACCTTAATTTCGATCCTCTATCGGAAAGGCCGTTTCTTATCTCAATACCGGAAAGCTGGAGCTACCGTCGATCTCTCAGGTCCATACCAGAGGCCCCGTCGACATCCCGTGGTATAATCGTCACGCGGCCGAACGACATTGGCCATCCAGCGATAGGCTTCCTTCGCTTACATTGCCCCCATCTAATCAACTGCCTCTGTCGGGCTTCCAGCTTGGTGACCAGGATTCGTCGACGGTTGTTTCCTCGTCACCAAACAATCCCACCGTTCAGTCCAGTATTGCGAGATACATTGGCGACGTGAAGACCTCTCCTCGACCCGCGGACGGTGCCCGTGGTGGTCAAGGCCGACTGTCGCTGGATACTTCGACCCATTTGGACCCGCCGATCCCGTCTAATCCGGTCAACGAAGGGCCATACATGAACTTGAGTAGTGCCCACAGCATGAATCAGGCTCAGCCCTTTCTGGATATGCACCCCTCGCACCTGTCATCGGCGCAACCGTACGCGTCGCAGGGGGTGACTTCTGGCGCTTTGGTTGCATATTCTCATTACCAGCAACCACCGGTTCTCCAACCCGGTTCGACCTACCCATCGGCCGCCGGTTCCTACTCTCAGTACGGATATCCCAATGGCGTTGCACAATCTCCGCAATCGGGTACTCAGCCCCCGTCCAGCCAAGTACCGGCTCAACTCCTGCCGTTACCGGGTAAGTTGCGTGTCGCCTTATTAGGTCTCAGGAATAATGTCAATAGCAAGTCCCTGAAGCCTCATGTTTTGTGTCTCCGTCCTTTTTTGTTTTACATTGATGACTGATCATGGTTTAACTCGTTTTCCTTGGGGCCCTGCAGCTATGACAACTCCAACCGTAACGCATGGCTATGTGACGAATTCCAATCCTCCTTCTCAACCGTATACGTTCGATACGACAGGCCAGATCGCGCCGCCGGGTGCGAAGCCAAGGGTGACGGCTACCTTGTGGGAGGATGAAGGCAGCCTCTGCTACCAAGTTGAAGCTAAAGGAGTCTGCGTGGCACGGAGAGAAGGTATGCTGAAGTTAAGCCGTATTCTTTTGAGTGGACAGGAGAACAGAGCTCGTTGACGCGGACTTTTAGACAACCATATGATCAACGGAACGAAGCTTCTGAACGTTGCTGGGATGACCCGAGGCCGCCGAGACGGCATTTTGAAGAGCGAGAAAATCCGGCACGTGGTGAAGATTGGCCCAATGCATTTGAAGGGCGTGTGGTACGAATACCCCTTCATCTGATTTTGGTTTACCTTGCACTTCGGTACGGTTCCTGGACTCGCTAACCTTTTTATTTCTTTGCACTTTTCCATGGTTATAGGATCCCATTTGATCGTGCTCTCGATTTTGCCAACAAAGAGAAGATCACAGATTTGCTATATCCACTCTTTGTACATAATATCGGGGGTTTACTGTATCACCCCACCAATCAAAGTCGGACGAACATGGTTGTGCACGAATCCCAACAGCGACGTCTAGAAGGGGTACAGCCGACACGGACCTCACAGGGACCTCAACCCCCTCCCACCCTTCACCATCATCATTCCATGCAAACGCCGGTGACCTCTCATATGCCACAGCCGCCTTCAATAGCGCAGCCTAGTACCCGGCCAACGCTAGATCGCGCCCACTCTTTTCCAACCCCGCCAACTAATTCCTCGAGCCTCATGGCCATGACCACGCAGGGAAATTCCTATGAATGGGCGGGCCAGAGTATGGGCTCTGGTGTACAGGGATCTCAGTCTTTGTCCCTCGACAGTGGATTGAGCACTGCGCGATCTCTGCCCACGACCCCCGGGACAAGTCCACCCGGGGGCAGCATCCAAGGCATGCATACTTACCAAAGTCAGTCCGGTTACGATGCGTCGAAATCGTATTATTCCACAGCCCCCCATTCTCAAACTCAATATGCCCCCCAGCAACCCTTAACTCAACCCAGCATGGCGAGCTACGGACAGTCTATACCACCCACATACGTGAAGAATGAAATGGCTCCTCCATCTGGACGGCCGTCCAGTCAGAGCGACGCTGAACATGGGGATGTGAAATCAGAACGTTATTCCCAAGGCAACAATCATGTGAGTCATGCAGAGGGAGAAGCGGTCCAGGAACATGACGACTACCTTCATGATAACGGTGCCGCATACACTGCCAACCGCGGGCCATATACGTATACCACCAACCCTTCAGTAGGGCCTCTCACTGGGGAGCCATCTCATCTACCCTCGGAGTTGACGGGGTCGCCGTCACACCAGAATGGATCCGATCGGATGACTCCTCGTGGTGGTGGGACTCAACAGTCGTGGGCCTCGGGATATACCCCTCCTCGATCTGGCGCGTCAAGCGGCGTTTACAATATTGTTACCGAGACACGTGGGACGGCAAATGGGAATACAGATTCATTTTCCGCCCCTTCTAACAATACGACCACTTATACGACTACCATGAACGGGTCATTAGGCTCTGGGAAGCGCCTCCGTGATGATGATGATGACCGCATCCCTCGACCTGACAGTCGAGGTGGAGACTATGATACCAAACGCCGCAAGACGCTGACGGAATCTACCGTCGGAGGACCTGTGGGTGGTGTTGGAGGGCCTCCTCTGGGTCTTCAACCTGTCAAAGCGGGTGGAATGAGTCGACGTCGATAAGTTTAGAAACTTTGTAAGGAATTCCCTTCCTTTTGATACGAACTCTTCCCGAATTTCTTTTGGAAGAGTGTCACGCAGGGAATGGCCTTAAACTGGCGAAACCTCTTTCCAAATGGATCAATATGCGCAAGTGCCTAGATTATCCAGCTGGACCATCAAACAACTGGGAGCTCGAAATGAGATCATTTCCTTTCACTTTTTAATCTTGAGACCTTGCATGGCACTCTAAAAATGAATGAGCTTCACTAGCTTGCCTTGTAACACTCCTAGTTCAAACTCGACTCCTATTGAACTGAAGGCATACATTTGCCTGGTTCTCTCCGAGCTCTGTTTCTTCCCTTTATTTTTCCAGTTGCTCCGGATTGTTTGGGACCTGCGTGTGCTCCTGATGAGCAGGAAAGAGAATGACGATGCGATGAAAGGGTGGGTCTGTCAAGTGTGTCGCTATATTATGGCCAATTCTACGGCCCTCATAATGTTTTCATCTCGCTCTTGGGCTGTTTGCGTGGTTGTAGGTACTTTTATATTTTCTTCATTTGTTATCTTTCTGGTTTTGATTTTTTTTTTTTTTTTTACCTTCGCGCCGGCATGAGTGTTCCCAACAATTTTAACGACCATGATGACACGAATTTCCTTAAAGCTATCACGTTGCTCAGCCATTACGTTTTTCTCCTTTTCCTTTCGAGGAACGTCTGGTCTAATTGTTGACCATACCTTGCCAAGCCTTCCACTTTTTTTTCTTTATATTTATATTTTCCCCTTTTATTCTCCCTTTCTTAATCTTCGGGCAAGGAAATTCTAGGCTTCCCGACACCTGCACCTCTTTGTTTTTACAGGTGGGTCACATGAAAACTGTGTTTTCCATCCATTAAAAAGCGTGTCCTTAAAGAGATAATGGTGATGATAACGAAAGCTATTTTAAAAATATTGTGTCACTTTGGGTCCTTTTCATTCCATCATAGCGTTGATGACGAGCGAGCTCGTCATTTCGATTATTCTTTTTCTTTTTTGGGTCCTCTTCACCTTACGCGCTCGCTTTCCGAGCATACTCCTCTCCATTTCCATGCCTTGCATGAGCTTGAATGTAAGCCTCATAATTCAGTGTCTAGGGTAGAAATGGATCGGGGTTTTCTTTCAAAATAGATTCGTGACATGAAATTAAGGTTTCGATGTTGCCGGGACGGCAGACGGGCGGGCGGGAAGCAACCCAATATCGAACCTTGAACCGCCGCAAACGCAGCCTGGGAAGCTAGACAGCTAGACCCATGGATTCAACTACGAGGCTACATACATACCCTTGGGAAGATTTTGCCTTTCCGTGACCTTATTATTGTTAGTCCCCCATTTTAATTCAGACCTTTTAAAAACTCAATTGTTAATGGTTCTTCGATAGAAACCTACATGTAATTGCTTTTGGTTTGTGGTACCTGCATAGTACATATATAGCGACGATTAGTACAACGTCCTGCAGGTAAGAATGCTACTACTATAATTCTGCTACTTACCTATATAATAAGTATGTGTATTGCTATTTGTAAAAATTACGAGAACGGTACAGATTCCGGGGTAATAATTTGCGTTTGCAGGGATTATTATGTAGGATTACTAATAACAGATAACTACCTAGGTAGGTATGCAATCTTACTAAGTGCGAGGGTTGGGAGGGGCCCCGCCAAAATGACCGGCAGTTGAACTAGAGTGTATGATACAATTATATGTAGGGAGGTAATATAAGGTTACATTAGTATGTAGAGAAAATCATATCATAGAGAAGCCATGTATCCTATTTTACCTTTTAAGTGTGGGTTGGATTGTTGTCATTGTCGGACTCGTATGTAGGAAAGATTATTATATGTATATAAGTACCTGCAGGCTATTATAGTAGTTAAATGATGCCTAAATTAATCACTCTGTTTATGATGAATTTTCATTTTCGATGCCAGTGCTGCGAAGCCTGCGATTAATTGGATTTATTGGTTGAGGGCACTAGTGGGTGCAACCTGGGCGGTGGAAATTGAAATGTTTATTATATTAATGAAGCATGAAGCTTCTGTTGGTTGTGCTGCGTGCATATCATACATAATTTCAGAGCTTCATATATACCTATACAGAACTCGGTCAGAGCTAGCATTTTAGACTAAGCTTTGAGTGATGCGAGCGGTGCTGGTTAGTTACCTATGTAGTGGGACACTCCTCCAGTGCCGGGATCCCACCACTCGGAGCCTTCTAAAAGCCCAGTCTAAAATGCTAGCTCTGACCGAGTTCTCAGAGAATAATTTGAAGAAGAAAAAATAAGCGCTATAATCTGGCCAATAGGAACAAAGCTCGTTTAGTATGTCCATGGTATTTTGCCAGCGAATCGGATATCATATTCACTAACTTCCAATTACAACATCTCCTTTTTCTGCCTTTTCTACTACGCACCATACATCTCAATCTCAATCTTGCTCATGTGCACTTTTCCCGAATGAGAGGGCCACCAAACCCCGAGGGTGCGACAGTGTGTTCGCGATTACAGCTGGCCGTATCCCCTCCTGCCTGGAAGAAGAGTTCCCTCGATACGCGACTGCTACTGAGAAAATTATTCCTGAAATTACCAAGGAGAATATCCGTCAGGACTCAGCGGTACAATGATTATCAACTTCCGATCTCAAGAATCCCGTTGTCCTAAGGGTTGCTGGAATCGATATCCATCCCCATATCGATCGTTCCGAGCTTCATGCCATTGGAAATCCTACGATCGTGGCAAGTTGATTCCTTTTTCAAGAACTGTTGAACATTATGGATGCCTCAGGCTGAAGCTGCATCGGATTTTTACCAACCACGTCGCCACATCGATGCCAGCATCTTCTAGATGAGCCATAATTGGAAATCGGTAATGCTTTGAATGACGCTTACTAGGCAATCTTATTAATACTCGTTCGTGGCCCTCCACAGGCTCCGGGACTCACTCTTAAGATATCGCTGTGGACGAAATGCAGGGATATGGGCGGTGGAG
>NPHW01004190.1:0-10416 GCA_002240705.1 Elaphomyces granulatus
CGAACACCGATTTGTTTGACTTGAGTCGGGGGAGCAATGTCTGGACCGTTCATCTGACCTTCACCCTACCTTCTGCCGTTGTTTCTCTTCTTCCTCCTCAACTAGCTTCCATTCTCTTAGTCCGAACGTGTTGCCAGTTGGTGGCTTTCCTCTCGCCGAAATCGAGATCAGATCATGCACCACGCGGATTTCATCTTGGATTTCACGCAAAGAGGCGGATTGCAAAACGGCCGAAGACCCTCATGGCCGCGTAGCATGCAGCCCTCCGTGAGCAGCTCAAGGAGTCTTGCTTCCTCAAGCCGGACTACGCCGACAACACCAACATCAAGATTGCTATGCAACATGCTGAGATGAGCCGCTTCTCCCCTATTCAATCAGTAACGTCACTAACTGACATGGAGTGCGAATCATAATTCTGCCGAGCTGGTGGGGTATTGGCGAGGGTTGATCGAGAAAGCAGGCCGAGCGATGGCGATGGATTTCCTCCTCCATCTCTGTAAGGCATGTAGAATCAAGTCACATGATCCGGTAGAAAGTCCGCTTCCAACCGATCGAGAAGAGCTACCTCTGCCCACATCCTCAATTAAATTGTAGTTATCTTTTTCTGGAATTACCCGTTTCACGATATTCCTCGCAATTTTAAGCCTACAGACTTCATCCGTAGCCGCAATTGCAACAGCCTCGAAGATGTGAGATTTAATTGTAAATATCGAGTCTCCTTTTCCATTCAGCAATTCTTTCATTCTCCCATTGTACCTCCGACAATACTTATCCAACTCCTCTGGAGAGTTTTCCATGTCATTTACAAGGTATGTACTCCGATCTCGTTTTCACTTGTTGTGTCGAAAGCATAGACTTTAGGCAGCGGAATCGTTGTTTCCTCCTTGATGAAGCGCACGCCGCATAGTGAGAGCCTAGGAGACGAGAGAGCATTTAGCTGTCTCTGTAAACCGGCCATTCCATGCTGTCGCCGAAATGCGAATGACATTTTGATACCATTGTCGAATTCAACAATGTAGACAAGATTATGTGAGGTGAGTAACTAGTATCTACATACATGGCAGTCTGAGAAGTTTTTGTCTCATAGAACGAGTCGTACTACAACCAACTTAGGCTACAACCATTATAATATGAAGCGCAGACTGTTACCTCTAATAAGGAGAGGGTGTTGAGCCATTGAGTCATAGATTCATAGTACTACTATTACTACCACTATGTTACTTATTATTAGTACTTATATCATAGAAATTACAGGACGAGTTCAACGTGACCAATGGTAGTCCATGTTTGCCCAACCACCTACATAGACACACGAGCCAATCTTATTATTGATATAAGTTATTGTTTCGGGCGTTCACTGTTCAGGGTAGCCATCGATCGATGAATTTCAATGCCTGGATCAACCATCGGTCGGTTAATCGATCGATCAACGGCGGGTCTGATCGATTGATCGATGATTGATCAGTAATATATTATATTATCAATCTATGATATATCGTAATACGGGAATTGCAACCACATATCTCTAAACAGCCTGCTTAGATACCTAGGTATACTAGGGACCGAGATAAAATATTTTCAATTCGTTTCCTCTCGAGCTAACGTATGTAGTACACTATGTACAACCACATCTCTCCGGTTCCCGTTGTTAAGCAAGTTGAACTGGAGAGATGGTTAATTGTATACACCGACCTTGCCCCAAGATCGAACTTTGGCAACAAAGAGCGTTTTAGGCGGCTGCGCAATGGGATGATCATCCTCTAAAATCCCTTTCCGTTTCGGGCCTTCGGCTGAGGATGAGGCAATCGTCAGAAAGTCGACCGCCATGTGAGAGAACGCCAAACACCAACATCTCTCCACCAAGCAACGGGGTCATTTCTGAATGCTATATTATTATAGTGACGGGCAGTTCAGACAAATATTGAAAGAGCTACTATAGTACTAAATCAAGAGGTATGATAGTCATTTCAACTTATTTGTTCGTATGGGTCACAATAATACTATACTCAAAACTCCACTCAGAAGTAGTGAAGAACACAGCCACTACACTCACCAGTGGCACATGTAAACTGGTAATGATTTGATTACTGGCATTTCTGTGGGCTGAAGACATGGAGGTTGGGTGCTTGCACAATTAACTGTGCTTCGCCATCTACCTGATCGTGTCGATCGATGGCTATCCCTGGCCACCATATTGTCATTGATAATCCGATTCGTTGTTAAAGATATCCAACTCTTCAAAACGGGATGCCGCCACGGTTCCAACACAAATTTCCCGAGGCGTCCTGTTATTTCCAGATGGGTGCCAACAGACACCCTGGTGTAAAATGCCACTTCTCGCATACTGGCACGATCCTGCAGAAAGTAGGCACTATATAGGTCGATTGCTAGCGCAATCGACTATCGTGGTCTTTTGGTCGAGTTGGTACCGTTCAGCGTTTTATAGGCCTTGGGATTGGTGGACCCTGCCCATGGGAGTTCTGACACATACTACTATTCGTCGGTAGCGCCGTAGAAGACGAACCGACGAATAGAGTCGGCGACGAATAGATATAAAAGTAAATGACCCTTCTTCCCTTCTCAAGGTAGACTCATTGTAGAGCTCCTCGACCTGGGTATTCACTTTATCCCTTTTGTGGCCTTGGTGATAAACCGGCCATTACCAAATGTCCATCACTTGATTCAGCCCTTAAGCTATACTTGGTCCGCTTGGCCCTTGGGTTGGTGTCGTGTGCGGAGATAATCGGATGAATGGCGTCAAGAAGTTTTTAGAATAGCATGGCATCGATGTTGACCAGATCAAGTGACAATTGATCATCGCTCTGTACATAAAATAGTCTAGAGGCGTAGTCGAACTTGTGTTGCTGGTGCACGTGGTCAAGGAATGTAAATAGGTACGTGCTGATTGAAAAACGCTTTGATTTGTTCTATTACGTCTCGTCCAAGAACCAACTAGTGTGCATGTTTGGCTTCCCAGACAATGAGAATCAACCGTCCCTAAAGGTAAAAATGTTGCAAACGGTCGAGGAATAGCCACGTGTACGAACATACTATGTAATTAATTAATAATGAGGGGCTTCGCTTGTGGTTATATTCTTTCGCTTTCGCGCCAGTCGTTGTAGGAAATGGCAATCTTACAAGTGCGAGTCTTGTTTTGGGCCTCGATCATGACTATTTGGAGGGAGGCAATCCATCGGCTTTCCCTTGACACATCTGTTCTGACTCTGTATCGGATGTATCCAGTGCCAATTCATCCGGATCTCATTGACCTCCAACAATGCCTCTCAAATAGATCAGGCTCGAAATATTCAGTAGCTTGGTGAGTCTAGGTAGTGATTTAGCATACGTATACCTGTCAATGCTCACTGATGCTTTTTCTAAATGCTCAAACGTATTGCCACATGATTTTGCAGTTCTGCTGGCGGGATTTCTGGCACACTCTGTAGGATGCTCTTGAGATCAGTGGCTTGAGCACCAGTCATAATTTTTTTTGCGTTTGCTCATTTTTTTGAAGCACAAGGCGGAGTATTGTTGAAGTTGATCTGGGGAAGTTATTAGAAGGAGAACAAGGAGCGGGTGAATGCAATCTGGTCACTAGAAGTTCTTTGGGCTGAGGGCCCTGAGTGGTCGTCAGTGACAAGGACCAAATTCAATAAGATTGGTGTGAATAACACACAAAGACGATCCATTGAAGTTCCTACAAGGCACAGCCTATGTAATCTATCAATCTTGTTATCCCCATCCCCTTTGTCAACTCGTGAGGTTCTTTAGACAAATTGTAAAGAGCTAGACAACCCTTGATATCCCCACAAAAGACTGCTCCCAGCATTTCTAGCGCCACTTCATTGTCAACGCATTCTGCACGACTATCATGCCCATTGGGAATATCCCATCCTTCCGGAAACTGTAAGAACCCTCACCCTCGGCGAATCCTATGCTGCAGATGATAGAGAACACTTCAAGCTCATCTAGTTTACTGCACTTCCCTCCAAACAACAGCTCGTCTACACACTGCGGATTATACCAGGATCCTCCAAATTGTCGAAATTTGCAGAGGATAGGCCTGACGATATAAGGTGGCACTGCAGAAGACCACGTATGGATGAACCATGTACAGTGCGGGATAGATAGGATAGTACCTTCCAACATCTCCGACCCCTGTATGTTAGTTCTTTATTAGCCAGCAACCCAATGAGAGTCAGGTTAGTAGTGCTCGTTATAACATCCTTCATTCTTCCAGTTCTGTGGCCTCTCACCTCTCATTCAAAGACAATTTTTGGTATTGCATGGATTGTATCGTAGGATATTAATGCAAAAAAATGGGCAATGCTTGTATTTCTCAAGAGCGGTAGTTAAGTTGATACACGAGCTTCAAAGATACCGAAGATTTGTAAATAAATAACCAAGCGCCAATAATTCCTCATTTAGATAGACTTCCTAGGCGATGTACCATATCGAACGCCGGTTCCCCACGTAAGCATAAGGGTTTAAGGCTGGGATTTTAAAGCTTGGGTTTTATATTGTCTGCTAAAGCACTAGCCTCCTTATTGACTGACATACTGCGGTTGTCCTCTCCTTCACCGAAAAAGATAACATCAATTGTGATATCATCACTTCGGAAATTGTTAGTTATATGTCAGTTGACGTAAAGTAAGACAAGGGCACGGAGGTCAACATACCGGTACCTCCTCGAATAAGGGCTGGGGAGAGTCAGCAGTGCACAGAGAATGTCCTTGTCTTTGCCCCCCATTGCGTTCCGTGCAAGGTGGGTGGCTGCATTATTATCCTCCGCTACAAAACGCTGAGCAGCACCAGGGATATCGTACTGCTGTTGTCGGATTGGAGTACGCCGACCCTCCAAAATTGACTCTTTCGTCGTTTCCACTGGGAGCTGTTTGCTGGCCGACCGAAACCAACTCTGCAACCAGGCTTTGTTTGCATTTTCCGTGCCACCTGACCGCTGATTGTCAATCCACAAACCTACGAGCCCAACCACTTCTTCATTGCTAAGCATCTCCCACAAGCCATCAGTGGCCAAAACAAGAAAATCGCCGTGTTTCGGGTCAATTTTGGTGGTGGTTATAACGGGCTCCGCCGTGACATATGGAGGCGTCTTTAGTAGTTGATGAGGCGTTCGTCCGAGAAACCTTTTTTTGATTTTACCCTGGGTTTCCTTTGTCCATTTATAAAACGCGTCCCCAAAGGAACGGCTAGGCTCCAGCTGACCCAAAACTCTTCCATTAAGAACAACATTAGGCTCGCCTGGATGTTCCTCACGCAAACGGCTCATCTCAGACGGACTTCCGCCAGTCTGATCTTCAGAAAGAGCCGCGGCAGTCCACTTGCCATTGGGTCCTCGACGACCTAGAACTGCCCTCGAATCACCAGCGCAAGCAACTTTGAGATCCTTCGTCGCAGAATCGTAAAAGGCGAGGAGGGCGCATGAGCCCGATAACGCAGGGGCGAGGAGTTCGGCGGCAACACGCCTTGAATTAGCCTTCATTACCTTGTCGACACTTTCATAAACAATATCATTATCGAGTCGGACGAAGGCTCGCTTTATGGCCGCATCGATTGCTTCAGGAGGCGGTGAAAGAACTAAAGGATTGGAAGCAGCAGCCTTATATGTGGTATTCAGCTCTCTAGCAACATATGAAATGAGGACATTTCGTAGTTTGGCTGATGTTGTCCAACCCCTGTTATAGATAGGGTTAACATTAGACCAGAAATCACAAACTGAAATATAACCTACGAATGTCCGTCGAAGATACCCCAAAACATCCAATCATTATTTAGTGACCCCTCTTGTGCGCCTACCACACATTGTGGGACCTCAACAATCTTCTCGGCATGGTCATCCTCGATTGGAGAATTGCTGGGGATCTGAACGATGTCATATCGAACAACGCCTTGACCCCGATTAACTAGGTATGACTCTTCATTCCGCCGAAGCTTATGAGTAGCTTGCTCCGGCGTCAACATCCCTAGCACCCTTCGGTCGGAATCATCAGTCTGCTTGGCGAGCGGTTGATCGCTAGAAAGGGTTGTCGCATAAAACTGATCGTTCTCTACCAAAAGAGCCCGACTCGTTAGCTGCAGAAGCTCATCTGGATTGTCTGACGTATGAGCACTGGGGAAGGAGTCAGGTATCCCCCGCGACCGTAGGGGGCCATTCGTCTTGGTTGATAAAGCTCCAGGTTGGCGAGTACTGCTGTAGGCAAACCAAGCGCCAGAGGCTACGAGAGTTGAAACGAGAACCACGGAGAAGTTTCGCATGTGCATGGATGATTGCAAAGATGCAGGAATGAAAGCTGCATTTCTCCCAGCAGACGGTGAGCGAAGACCAAACGCATGGCTGGTAGAAAAGTGCGCAGGGATTACTTTTCTGCTTACAGCCTTCCAAGTCGGAACGCGACGAGCGGTACGAAAGGCATGCACGACCGCACGACGCATTGGAAATGGAGGGAAAACAAGGGTTGATAGAGCAGAATGGAAGGATTAAATTGACGCTTGTTACCTAAGGATTAGGCTGAGCGATACATTCTATGTAAGATGCTAATCACGTGATACGTCTGATCCTTTATCATCCTTAGTATGATATGTACTGGGACTCCCCGCAATCTGAGGTACTGAGATAAAGGAGAGGACAGAGGAGAGGGCAAGCAAAAGACCCTGGAGGTATCCGGGCATTGTAGTAACTGGACAGATCCCAAGTTCTTTTGTTACTACATAATAAAATAATAATAATTAACTATTAACTGCTAAGGCCAAAGATTGATGAAGAAGGAAAATGATTCACGGAAGCTGTCAAAGACAAAAAGTGTCTCAAGTTGATATTAAATTATTAATGGATGTTCTTTTGCTCGGGGCCCTTATTAATACATTGTACATGGTCAAGGCCAGAAATATCTCACACATCATATAGGTATATATAAGTTCAAAACTTTGCCCTGGCTTCAAATTTCAATACCTCGTTTTTAACCACTTTTTGACTCCGTCTTGTCTTCACGCGACTTTTAGCGCCTCACTTCAGACTAGCATCGGTCCAAAGGTTGATCCGAGCTAGCCTCAACACTTGGTACGTCGCGCACGGGCGTCCAGTTCGTTCCGAAGTTACACTAATCTGAAACGGGCTCGTTTCCAAAGTTTGCCTACCTACATGCGATAAGGCTACGATCGATTATTCACATATCATTGTAGTTAAACCCCCATTTCTTACTATCATTTAATATTTCGCCTTTCACTTAACAAGCTTTAGCTTGCACCTATGTCATCGCGTGCGTTACGAAAATTGCAGAAGCAGCGCGAGGAGGAGGCGCGGCTAGCTACCCTACAAGCAGGTGTACAGGACGATCAATCAAACGATGAAGAGATAGAGGGCGTTCCTTTGAAGATAAAATTAAACGCTTTTGACTTGTTGAATACTCCCGAGGAAGGTGATGATGACTCCGAAGAAGCCTCATCTAATTTTATCCCTCTGGTTCCGAAGGACACTTCTGATGCTAAGAAGCCCGCAAACTCTAAGAATAAAAGGCGGAAAAGGAAGGCCGTTAAACCGTCCGGTCCTCTTGACACGACATCTGTTGCTGAGGAAGTTAAACTCGATGAGATCGACAGAGCTCTGAAAGAGCTTTCTGCCACCGGACTCTCGAGTAGTATCACTCATTCGTCTATCCGGGACTCGCCCTCATCCCACAATCGTGACTCTCTTAAATCACCCGAAGACCTCCTTGCCGTTGAACCAAAATACCTAAACTCCACAAACGAAATGCGGAAATTATTCGGGAACGTGGTCCTGGAGTCGTTCGATCGCCCTGAGAACAATGGTCCTGGACGCAGGAGGGATATACAAAGAGAAGCAGTCGATCTTGAGAAGGCTTTAAGCGGACGGTATAGTCCTGCCAGTAAAGGGCAGAGCCTGGTTGGGAGTATGCAGCGCAAAAATGTCCTGATGCAAGGGAAGGATGAATGGCCGCGGGCTCCCAGTGGAGGACTTGGGATGGAGATGGTGGAAAAGCTGTCAAACGGGTCCGTCGTATACAAAATCATTCACAACGTGGCATATCAAGGTGTACAAAACCAATTTGATCTGTGTGTGGAGTCTCTGGATCCTCAAAGGTTGATTCATCTCTTGCAATACAATCGTAAGGCCTCCTTGAGTTATTTAATGAAGTAAAGAAACTAACAAGGTCAAGCGTACCACATCTCGACTTTATTGCAAGTATCTGATATTGCAAAGCATCAGGGAGACCATGCGGTCTCTGCGGATTTGCTCGAACGGGCATTATTCAACATCGGACGCTCCGCGCACTCCACATTTGGAAGTAAGCTTAGAGAGGGAAAGGCAGGGCTTGATTTCTTCTACATGGAGAATCGGGAACTTTGGCTAGCTGGTTGGAGATATATTTCTAATCTAGGAATGAAAGGCACTTGGAGGACCTCGTATGAGTGGGCAAAGCTTCTACTTGGACTGGATACCGATGACCCTTATTCTATCAAACTCCTGATTGACAACTTAGCCCTCAGGGCACGCGAATTCGAACATTTCATTGAGCTATGCACGCAAACTGTTTTTAAACAACAATGGGAGCTATTTCCAAACATTCAGTGCTCTTTGGTGCTAGCCTACTTCCACCTGAATAAACAGAAGGAGGCCCGAGCACGTTTGGACCAGGCTATGTCACGATACCCCTGGATATTCTGCAGGTTGGCGCAGGAATTGAATATAGAACCGATCCCCAAGCGCATCTGGGGTAAGACGGCTCCATCCCAACCTGACGCACTGTTAAGTGAGCTCTATGTAGCTCGTACTAAGGATCTTTGGGGTACACCTGAGACGGTTGCTCTAATGGTTGAAATTGCCGATTCTTATCCCGAAAACGAGGAACATATCGACAGCCCGGACATTGATATAGATATTGCTCGTCACGTGATACTTTCTGATATTCGCAAGGTAACCTCGCATCTTCCGTCTCACTTCACGTCTCAACGCATATCCGCCACGGATCCCCTTCCGCCGTATGACTCCGAAGCCTTCCATGAGCAGGGAGAGCACTCACCATCCAACCGACAGATGGCGGAGATAGAACGGTGGCAAGCTCTGTTCGAGCGGTTCCAAGATGACGACGAAGGATCCATCGAAGAAGGTAACTATGCTGGTGATATGTCTGTACATGATGATCTAGATGTTCCCGATCTGCCGCGCCCGACTTGGGAGAATCAAGCCCTTCTTCGAGAATGGCTTCTAGATATCGGTCTCCGAGACGTGCGGACCTTTCTTTCCCAGTATGGTGTTGACCGTGGTAATTGGAGTGAAGCTCCTTCCCTCTCTCCGTTAGCAAATTATCTGGCAGGCCTTAGCTCTGTCCAGCCCGATACCGCAAGAATAATAATACTTCGAGGGCCGGTCAGGGAAGCTCTTGGAGACTTAGCTTCCGAAATCCTTGAAGAGGAATTGCACGAGTTTGAATCATTTTAACGAGAAATAATCACGGAAAGTATAGTATCTATGTGTAACAGAATAAAATGAAAATAAGATGGAAGGATAAAAACTAATATTCAAGTAGCCAACGGTCCAGCAACCTTTGCATTTTACAGTCGTCCGCGTATGATATTACTTGCTGAGAATTCGTATCACCCATTTTAATAATACATGATGCCTAATATCTTTAACGCCTTCAAATCTTCCAATGAAGCAGAAATTTTGCGACTAACTAGTACACATTATCCATGACCTGGATACAGGTCATTTGAGGAGATCAGTTAGTTATTACTGAGCCGTTCGAAGCACTCGTTTTAGTAAAATAAAGTTAGGTAGAACAATGCACATATACAGTACCTAAAAACTCAAGAATCCAAGATAAAAAATACAAAGAAATTATCCAGAGCAAAGAATCATGAGCTGCTTGACTTCGCCTCTTGTTGGAGGTAAGATTGAAATACATAAGCATGGAGAAGCCGACGTGCTGTAGAAAATCCCATCCATTCGGATTGAATATATGCAACAACTTCAGCATACACATGATATTCATCTTGGAATCACCTCCAGGCTTGCTGCGTACATTTCCTTTTGCCCAAAGCAAAGCATGCAGATGTAACATCCCCACAGCGTTCCCCCAGAATACCTGCCCATGCAAGTTCAGAAGAATGAACGGATAAAAAGGCTCCTTTTCACACTGGGTGAATCCAAATCCCACAAAAATGTCCTGTTCAGGGGCGTAACACATGCACCATTGGCATATTATATTTGTTTGTTTTGTAAGTAGCATCTATAACAAGTACATAGTGTTTGTGCTAGGGAATCTCTAGAGAAGATTTGTGTGTCAGGGATTGAATCGAGGCCCAGATGGATTTGTCACAACCTGACTCTGTTCGGCGACTCCAGAGTCGGGATGTTATGGTGCAAAGCGCCTTAAA
>NPHW01004191.1:0-23767 GCA_002240705.1 Elaphomyces granulatus
TGTTTGAGTTAGAGATAGTGGTTACAGCAGTCTATCTAAATTCATGTTACTTTGAGGGGCTTGTGAGCTACATTTGGAGAGGGGTTGTGTCTGTAATGGAAAGGGTTGTGTATGTAATGGAAGGGGTTGTGTGTGTAACAGCTCCCTATATATAACCCTTTGAAGTTCTAATAAATTCCAAAGAGCATCCGTCGAAATGCACGTTATTCCCTATTGTCTCTTCCCACTGGATCTGGCGCTGCACACCTTGGCTCCACATAGACAGAACCGCCAATCATGATCACTGGAACCTTTGTCCAGACTTCTGGCACGATCATCAACTCGACTGCATGAGCAGCGTCGAATATCCACCCCTCCACAACACAACCCTGGTCCCTGGGCCAGATCGTTGCTATTTTCACTACATCTGGAGCGACGGCATTGAAATTCCGACCATATTGCTTTGGGTTAACACTGAAGGTAATCTTGTCCCAATTGAGTCTATCTATACTTTTGCAGGAGCGTGATACCCATGATTAATTTTAGCGTCCGCTTTATTCTAGTGAGCCCCTTTGATTGGCTTACAAAGCTGACTACCTGAGCAATTTATTCACACGCCTACCTGCTTATCTCAGACGACAATACGAATCTTCCGGACCTAAGGTACTCTTCCTCATGACCTTGCTCTTCCTCATGATCTTTGTGATCTTTGCATCTTCGCCGGACCATGCGCTAAGACTGCATCTGGGTCTCCGAGATAACTACCTGCGTGTATACGGCTTTACAAGCATATGCCACCCATTATTATTTAATTCGAGTGAGTTGGTCCTCACCCAGAAACACATATGCTACCTCTTGCTTGGCTACCTGTCTGCCTGCCCACGACTGCTTTACTATGATGGCTTCAACCAAATTTATCAATGATCGGCGATGAACTCCTTGCAAACATGCCTTCCTACCTATGATATATAAACCTAGCCCCAAGGTAGATACTACAACGTCATTTGCAGCTCGATTCCATATCCCTCTAGCCATGTTTTATTCGGTTTATTTTCACTGAGGTCGTCTTTGCCATCTTATCCACTGATACCTATAAATATATACGCACTTCAAAAGGGGCTGGGCTTAAGCTTCGGTTACAGTATTCGTGGTGTCAGACAGCTGCAAAGGAAATCATTGCTATTATATTGTATGTATATCATGGTAGGGGTTCACAAATCACGTAGGGGCTAGATTGGAAGGTTATTAGTGCACTTCTCAAATATCAATAAAACAACTTTCAAGAATTTGCTCAGGCAGCTCAGTTTATCTACATAATTACTTATTATCTTATTATAATCAATTTATTTCAATATCTTTTTGGCAATAATATTGGCACATGTAGTACAACTCGACCAATAGCTTCAAAGCAACAATTTCGAGAGGCGTAATAATTCAAAGCCATTTGATGATTAGTCTACTGAAAAAAAAATAGACTCAAGGCTAATTGATGACCATAATTAAGACATATTGGCACTATGTAGGCAAAAAGAGAGAGAGAACAACACTGCAGCTATAGTCATGACTTATTTTACATATGTAATTAGGGAAAATGTATAATAATAATATGAAGTTTAGTTAATAAGCCAGGGATAAGAATAAGATTGCTTTATGGATAAGTGCGTGGTCTTAACAAAATTGGGAGGTATGATAAGGATAGAGTGCCACGCTCCTTATCGTTGACGCTAAGGATGCAATCTAGTCCAACTATCGGTTAGTAAGATTGCTAGGGATGGGGCTTTAACTTTTTAAGTAGATCAGGGTACGGTACAGGTTTAGTGGGGGCAACTGTCAACTTGAATACGATTCGACGACGTCCTTCTCGCATAAAGTGAACCTCAATAAATGATGGGACCATCGAGGCGCATTCCAGGGTCCCCGGGATCCCTGCTATGAAGCCACTAGCTGTCCGGCCCGGCTTCCGTTGCCTTGATGGCTTTTAGACGTGTCTCATCTCTCCTCCTTTTGCCAAAGTCCCTACATATCATATCACCAAAAAGGACGTACTGTACGTGGACTCAATGCTCAGCTCCCCAGGAAGAAAGCAAAAAGCAAACCTGAAATCTAGAAAATTGGCCCGCCTTAATCGTGACAAATACTCCGGATGGAGTACAGAATGCATCGAGCACTCGATACACAGCCACAGCGTACAGCATCTCGCAGACTCGCACCATCAGTCATGCCCAATGCCCGCCCATCGAGGTATCCCGGCAAAGAACCCGACGGGGCCTTATTATTAGTATGGCCAGACCTTGAAAACATTGGGCTGCCCCTTTCTGCTTCAGAGGAACTATGATCATACCTACTAATAAGGTATCATCATGGTTCTTGCCTCTCTGGCTGCATGGGAAGAAGCATTCTGCACCTGCCCTTGCTAAGTCCCAAAGGTCTGAAAACGCCTTTGTTCCTAGTTACCTTTGTTCTCTCGCAGTCCAGCATCATCTCGAGCCCAACACAGGCGATCCATTCATTATTGGGCTGTTTGTGACACCTCGAGGCTCGAGCATCACCAAGTCCACACCATCTTTGCGTCGTGGTTGATCTCTGTATGGAGGACGGAGAACATATCGTACTTCCGCGTACTATGCTGCAGAGAGATGGTCTGGTCTGTACGTATCTACTCAATCTCTCATGAAAAATCTCGCTCACAGAGCCCTCCTTTGTGGTCGTTTTATGTACACGCCAATACCCTAGATAAAGAGGACAGAAAGAAGAAAACCAAAGAGGAAAAGACAGATCATATCACTACGAAGGCGGGGTATATACCTTGTAGTTAAAAAAAAAAAAAACAAAATAAAGCCTCCATGGTCCAAGCTCCGAGCATTATTCGACCCACCCTCCTTATTCCTCACTTTGGCGCCACTCTACTAGTATTTCAGGTATTTTCTGAGACTCTGCCCCATGGCTGGCCAGTCCACCTGTTGCCCGTCTAACTTTTTTGGCCAGTTATGTACCTGTAAGCTGCGTTCGACGCCCCCAGACTTGGCGATGGAACCTTCTCCGCGCTCCTCTCAGAAGAGGAGTAGCAAGTCTGTTCACAACTTGCTCCATGTCCTTGCGGTATGATTGTTAGAGGCAGGATGGATGACACACTGCCCCGGACTCAACAATTCGAATTTTCATTTTCATCATACTGACAGTTGGCGTTCTTCTAAGTTCTTGATTTGAAGAGTGTCTGTTTTGAGCTACATATTACAAAACGTACCCTGCATGAGCCGCCATCCATCGATTCTAGCTTTCGGCCCCTTAGCCTCGTAAGCTACAAGACCTAGAAGAGCTGCTCGTTCTCTACCTTCTCTCCACAAGTGTCACCATCCAGTCGATTCCTATATACAATCTTTTGATCCTGCTCCTACATTCGTTCCTCACTGTAGAGTTCTGTCTTTTCGACGTGGGTTCGTCTTTCGGATTGGTGTTCTCAGTGGTGGCGTTTTTCCGAAAGATCTGTGACATCCCATAACAATAAATTCGGTGATGCTCGCCCAAGTTGTCTTGCTGTGCACAAGTTTATAATATCCTTTTCGGGATCCAGCTTGTCAGCAGCGGTAATTCAACTGACCAGATATCAACCACGAAGTCTTCAAGATGAGTGGGTACAATCCATTCTTCACCCACCAATATCAAGCGCAGTCGCAAAACAGGTCCACAGAGTCATTGGTACCCAGCAATGCTGCTGAAATTCCAACAGGAGCAAACACTCCGCCCGAAGGTAGCAACATGACCGGTGGGCACACATTAAATGAAATGATTTCATCCTGCAACTCGGACATGCAGCGCCAACGAAGGTCTCTCCAATCGATATATCCAGTGACAGACCAGGGTCTGCAGACAAATAGGGCTTCACTGATGACCTTCGATTCAGCTGGCGATGGCAATATGAGTGCGTACCAGTTTACTCCGCCTCAGGCACAAAGAGCGGCTGCTGGAAGCATCCCCGGCTCATTATTTTCCTCTGGAGAAGATATGCAGGTGGAGCAACTACACCAATGCGGAGGTTCCGTGAACTCCGATGGTCGATTTTCGAACATAGAGTCGAACTATGGGACTTCATCCTTCAGACATCCCATCAACCCGGCGGCGAGCTCGTTCGGCTACGACGTGGTTACAACGTATACGTCCCCAACGGGAGGTGGCTTTGACCCAGGAATTTCGTCTCAGATTGCACCAGCGGAATCATCGTCCATTAATCTCTTCCCTCTCCCTACTTACACGCCGGTCGCCCAGGGTTCCATTCCGGGCGCGTTCCCTCGTCACAACTCCCAGGACTTTAGATTTCCTAGTGGAGTTATGGACCAACAAGAGTGGCTTGGGGGAGTGTCAACCCTTGGTATGACTTCGTCAGGACGGGATATACAAACAATTTCTCGTCCCACAGATTGTCCCTCGCCTCGTGCTTCATCCATAGCAACACAACTGATAAATTCAGCGCCCCCTCAACAATCGTCGCACCTCATTGCTGCTCCATTACCGGTGTCATCAAAGTCTAGTGCTGCTTATATACCTGCTGGTTCGAGTGATCCATCCCACTAGTTATTATGAAGTTTTAAACTAACACGATATTGCCGAGAGTTCAAGAGATCGTTGCCTCTTCAGAGCCAAAGCCCGGCGCTGGAAAAGTTGCCTCTCAATATCTTAATGCTTATTCCAGCAGTGGATTTGATATGTTTGGGGTTTTGGTAAATATAAACCCCCTTTTTGGGCGCTCGGATTTCTTTTTGGGAGATGTGCATCTGACATTTGGGTTGTGATTGCTGACATAGCCTAAGGCTAGAGTAGCGACGAGACAAAATCCTGAAATAGACATCGGTGCAGTAGATATGTCTTGCGCATTCATTCTTTGTGATATAACTATATACGACGATCCCATTGTTTACGTTTCTGAAGCATTCGAAAGACTGACCGGTTACACAAAACACGAGATTCTCGGCCGGAATTGCCGTTTTCTGCAGTCACCGGACGGAAATGTTGATGCGGGAGTAAAGCGTAAATGGGTTGACAATCAGACAGTTTTTCGGTTGAAATCGAAGCTTCAAGCCCGCTCGGAAGTGCAAGTCAGTTTGATCAACTATAGAAAAGGGGGCCAGTCATTTATGAACCTGCTCACCATGATACCAGTCCGCTGGGAATCCGAGGCGTATAAATTCTCCGTTGGATTTCAGGTTGACTTAGTTGAGAAGCCACAGGCGGTCACGAAAAGGAATGCAGGTATGTTCTGAATGCAGTCACAGCCCCCGTTTATAAATATATGCTCTTCCTGCGACATTTTTTGAAATTAAAATGAACTAGATGGTTCATATGCAATAAATTACCAGCGGGATCACCTTCCGCGGTATGTTCTACATGCCCCAGACCAGCCTAGGGGTCTCCCCAAGTTGATCAGCCACGATGCTGTCTCTGCCGTTTTGACTGCGATTGGTTCTGGGGGTACGCAAATCTCGAGATCGTATCTGGATAAGGTCCTTCTAGAGAACACCGATGACGTTATCCATGTGTTGTCTCTCAAGGGGCTGTTTCTCTACCTGTCACCATCGAGTCATAGGCTCCTTGAGTATGATGCTAATGAACTGGTCGGGAATGCTCTCTCTTCCGTCTGCCATCCAAGTGATATTGTCCCGGTAATCCGGGAATTGAAACAATCCATGCCAGGAACATCAATTAGTGTGGCCTATCGAATAAGGAGGAAATACAGCGGTTACATGTGGTTTGAATGCCTCGGATCATTGCACATCGATCCTGGCAAAGGAAGGAAATGCTTGATTCTTGTCGGGAGAGAGCGTCCGGTCTATGCCCTCGGCAAAACTGCGATCCTTGAGACTGGGGGGATCGGGGAGAATGATCTATGGTCAAAGATGTCAATATCTGGGATGTTTCTCTTTGTCTCATCCAATGCCCGTGCTCTTCTCGATAGACAGCCGGGCGAATTATTTGGGAAAAATATTCATGAATTCATGAGGGATGAGTCTAGAGGAGAGCTTGGCAAAGCGCTCGACGTCACTCGTACCGGACGGCAGGCCACCTTCAAGCATGAATTACGCCACAAAAGAGGCCATGTGTTGCAGGCTCAAACAAGATTATACCCGGGGGACTCAAAGCCTGGGTCGAAACCCTCCTTCTTAGTTGCGCAAACCCGTCTCCTGAAGTCCTCGCGATCAAATTTTTTGCTTTCGAGTACGCCAACTGTTCTTTCTTCGGAGGGAGATCTTTCTGCTGGATTTGCTACACCAGCAACTTCTGGTTCTGGTGGATCTTCGAGTACGATGGAACAACAGAAGGACGTCTCTTTAACAACTCTGTCCTCACAGAGTCTTGATTCTTCCACGGAGACCGGGCTACCACTCGGAAACCAGGAGAACACACTTCTATCAGAAGATAATATATTTGAAGAGCTCGAAGGCACGAGAAGTTCAAATTGGCAATTCGAATTGCGTCAACTTGAAAGACGCAATCGGTTGCTCGCAGAAGAGTTACAGGGCTTGCTCAGCCGACGGAAAAAGCGGAAGAGGAAGAAGGGCCCGTTCGAGAAAGCTTGTGTGACTTGTAACTCGAGAAATACGCCGGAATGGAGGAGAGGACCGAGTGGTAATCGAGACCTCTGTAACAGCTGTGGATTAAGATGGGCCAAGCAGGTTGGTAGTCTTTTGAAGTTCGGTATCGCCAAATATATCTTCCACACTAATTTTATGCAGACTGGGCGCATTTCGCCAAGAAAGAATTCAGACTATAGCGATAAGAACTCAACTCCTTCTCCCGCCAAGACGACCGATGACAAACCCCAGGAGTCTAACAAGGCAACACTCCACATTGGCGATAATGTTTCCTACTCCAATTGTTTAGCAGAGTGATGAATATTGTTTAGGCCTTGATGAGGTACATAAAGGAAACGTCTTTCTGCTAGCACCTACGTCTTTTTCATTTCGAAACCATGGCTCACATGATCAGAAAATGAGGCTAGAGTGGGCAGAGAGGCTATTCTTTATTCTGCGGTTTAAATATGTGGAGCTTTCTGCATAAACCTATGTACTTCATGTTCATATTAATAGATTTATCACCATTACCGAAAGGAATGTGTGGAGTTCCCAGCGCATAGAGAGAGAGAGGTTTATTTTTTTTTTCCATTATATAGACGTTCTCTCTTCGGCTTCCTTTTGTTTCGGTACGCGCTTTGCATGCCATGGTCACCGACTATGTACTTGATAAACTGATGAACGATGATGAATGAATGGCAATGACTGTGATGAAGCCGCTGTGTGAACCATAAGGCGTTCTTTTAATGTGAGTATTAACCTTAAGACTTCCTACATTAATTTATTAGGCGAGTGGTCCTCCTTCGGTATACCCTACTTACATACCTAGTCATTGTGTTCGGAAGGGGTTGTATGCCTAATAATGTATACTTGTACATACATTATTAGGCATACAATCCCTTCCGAACACAAGGTCCTTGAGTTATTCAATCGTCTGCTGCTCTCGCCTACTATCGATTATGCAGAGTAACCTCCATGCCAACGCAGGTAAGGGAGACCGCTACCCAAACATACCTATCCTTGTGTCTATAGCCCCATTCTCTCCTCCCCCTCATGGGTAGCTTGAATCTAGAACCTTACGAGACTGTTACCGTAGACTTATCTCTGGAGGAAACCTACTACTCTGTACATAATATATATCATATATGCATATAGACCTCCAGGTGGTCAAACCAGAACCACCCACCAAATGTTGCAACTTGAGGCAAGCTAGTTGTTAATACATAGTAATTATGTATTATTACCAGCTTACTGGTTTTTTATTCCCCGAGGATCACGTGACGGCTGAGGGCCTCGAAGGCAAATGGAGCTCTCTGGTTGGCCAATAGAGGCATAAATAAAATGCGGCACGTGACTTTCGTCGCCTAAGGCTGCACCAGGAATTGGCAAGGCCCGGTTGGTTTTGAAAATTTGTTGCAAGTATTAATACATTTCTTTAATAATTTCACGGGCAGTGATCATGCCATCTATCCCCTATCCCCTCCGCTGCTTTGCATAGGGATACGTACAACATACGTACTTTTCTAACACGAGCCTGAGGCAAACTTCTGTGACCTCCCCTGGCAAGTCAATTAGGTGCCGGGAACAAAAAACTAGCTTACGTGTCGGCCAACCCCTCGTTATAATTCCAACATTGGGTGTTAGGTATGTATGTTTGTTGGATGCCTGACGGTCCCTTATGGTGCCTGAGGCTTTCACAGCATCCATGCTGCCGTGCAATCACCAGATGGCCGAATAACGACCTATCATACTATCACAATACGAATACACCACTTCCTCGGAGTCGTATCTCATTAACTTTGTCCAATTTTGAAGAGTCGCTACTGTAAGCAGCTCCAAAGCAGCACCGCAACAATCAAGGCCCAAAAGATACTTCCCCACGCCTTGGCACTTGCTCCACTCTCTGTTTTGACCAGAGTTGTCCCCCTCTTTCCAGTGAAGGTGTACGCCAATTCTCTTGCGACTGGCTTTCTCTATCCCTCTTTCTTGCGTCTCCACATCGGTCACACTTTCTCTCCCTCTCGTTTTCCCTTTTTTCTTGTCTTCTTTTCCCATCCCCTGGATCATTTCCCTAAAGCTGCCAGCCAACAATTAGGGTCTTGTGCTCGAGAGAGCGAATTGCGCCCCGGACATTTGAATCGCATCGGGGGATCAATTGTAGCCAGGCCGAAACAAAACCCGTCAGCACTGCAATTTTGGCAAGAGAGGAAGAAGAGGATCTCATTTTCGCGAGTCAATTGAGCTGGATGGATAAGATATCTATCACTATCTGCGGGGACGGCGGATGCGGTATGCTCTTTTCCAACCCAATTGAATCGGTGTCGTCGATTTCCCGAAGGAGGATGTCTTGGTGACCGGGTGATGGCATTATAGATGATGATGCCCTTTCTCTCGTCTGTCTGTCTTATCCGCCTGGAGAGCTTGCCACCCCCTTCGCTAACAGATGGAGAGAGAGCAATGGGGAAATTTGGAAACATAGAGGAAATCAGAGCTGACTTGATATCCGTCGGCCTTGTAGGGAAATCGTCTATCACTCTGCGTCTGGTGCGTAGCCAATGGACCCATGAGTAAGTCCACCCTCCGCCTGTACCGTCGGCAAGCACTTTCTAATATATTCATCAATGGTGGTTAGGTATGATCCAACTATAGGTACTCTCACCCACATCGTATTGCGAACGTCTCTTGTTCAGGTCCTGCTCGCTATTGGTGGAGACAATTGTTCACTCTGCCTGTCTCTAACATATACTCTTTATCCTTTGTAGAGGACTCCTATTCCGTCACCCGCATGGTTGATGGTATCCCTTACTTTCTCTCTCTTACCGATACGGCCGGGCAAGAAGAGTACCGCGGCCTTTGGGCCTCATCAAACCTCAAATCGGATGCCTTTCTTCTTGTCTACGATATCACGAATGCGTCCAGCTTGGAGGCCTTGAACTACTTCATGGAAATGATCGACATCGAGGCCGAGCAGAGGCTGGAGGACAACCAACGCTTAATGAGAGAACTCGGGCCCGGCGCAGGAGGAGTCGATGTCGGGATGCCTCCCCCTGTCAAAATTATAGCTGGAAATAAGTGCGATCTGAAAGACGCCAGAGTGATTCCGGCCAGACAAGGTCTTGACTATGCGCGGGGTCACGGCTGTGGGTTTATGGAAACGAGCGCACGAGAGATGGTGAACATTGAAGAAACGTTTGCCTGTATGATGCCTTTTATCCCTCTCACTGTTCTTTCTCGCCTTCCTATTCCTTCTATCCCCGGGGTCTAGAAAGGAATCAAGTCGCTCTAGTTGGAGAATGTCGATGATCATTTTTCGTTTGCTTGAAGTCTCTTAGAAGGCTAATCCTCTCATACAGTGATTGTTCGACGTGTTGTCGAAGCGCGTCGGCTACATTACCAGCGACAGAAACCCCATCAGGACCGCCACGATTCCAATCAGATTGATATCTCAACCTCCCGCACGCCTGCGTTGACAACAGCCGAGAAAGAAACCTCAGAGGCCATGCCTGTTGATCGGCCACGTCAGAGTCGCTGCCGGCTAGGCCTTCCGAAGCGAGTTAGTAAGAAAAAGTTGAATGCTGACCCTGAGACCGAAGGTGAGGAACATCCAGTGAAGGAAAAAGAAATGAAATCTGTTCGAAATCACAACTCTCATCAAAGAGAGCCAGAAGACAAAAATGATAGTTGGTGGAAGCGCCTGCGCTGCCTATAATGTTGTGGGACCCCCTATATTAACTTTCAATATTCTGCCGATAAATATCACGTGGGGGCCTGAGGTCTTCACAGGAATGCCCGGCTTCTTTCGCCATTATTTTCTATCCTCTCTTTGATGTCTCTTTCCCTTTTTTTAATGTAATTTTTATTATTCTTTTTATTTTAACTTGTCCATCTGCAGACGTTCCTGATTGAAAATTTGCTTTTTCTTGCCTTTGCTAAGTGATATCCGTGTCTACTGTTAGCATATAATTCGACTATATTGCCTGTAGATAGCTTTTTCTTTCGTTTTATCTTCGTCGTTATTATGATCTTTATTGTTTAATGCCTCTTTCCTTTTCCTTTTCCTTGTTTTTTTTTTTTTTTTCCTGCTTTGCTTGAACCACTGTTCATTTTACGTATATCTTATCCTCCTCCCGGGCATGTATACCTATGGATGAATGGTCAGTGACGCTCTAGTCTTGTCCAGAGAGTCAACTAGATGCCATAAATCTAATGGATAATAATGATAGATGATAATGGCACAGCCTGGATTCACAATGCCAGTGATTGGAATTTAAGAACCAAAACCCCTGTGCAATATGTATGTAGTTACTAGACAAAATCCCTCTGGAAGACTAGTTTCTTACTTTTTCTCTAATTTCACCAACATGATTCCCCCTGGTCCCCTTCCGACTGTCCCCTCGCCTTTCCATATCATGCCGAAGAACGTTATATTACATTGCCACAATGTGACTTTCAGTAGCAGGTTGTTAAAAATGTAAAATGGTCCGCGATCCGGGGCGATACACTACAATCCGATTCCTTCACATGTCAAAAGATATCTACTCACGTTCTACCGTAAGGAGACCTTTAGCGAGAAGTCAACTATTCCTGTTCCCTGATGAATCGAGCTCGTTGAGAGGATGTCGACATCCTCGCATGCATACAGGGCTGCATTATGTTCAGTCAACCCTCCACTGACTTCAATTAGGAACGTGCCTGGCAGTTTCCCCTTGGCTGCCCATCCGGTCTTCAGCAGTCGTGCCGCAACACGCACCTCGTCGGATGTGAAATTGTCCAGCATGACGATGTCCGCGCCAGCTCCGATCGCGGCATTTGCCTCTTCGATGCTGCGCACTTCAACTTCGACTTTGATTGCAAACCCTCCGGCCGTTTTGGCGGCTTGCACGGCCATCGGGATAGCGGATGCAATAGATTCAGGCGTCTGCGTCAAGCTGCCAGCCGTCTTGTTCGCGCACGCCCAAACGTGGTTGTCCTTGAGCATGGTCATCGAGCTGAGATCGTGGCGATGGGGGTCGGCTCCGCCCACGAGAATCCCGTATTTCTCAACGATCCGGAATCCAGGTGTCGTTTTGCGAGTCCCTGCTAGCGTTCCTTTCCAGCCATGATGACGGAGCGCTTTGACAAGTGAGGAGCTTCTGTATATGGAGTGAGCGGCCCCGTAAGCGATTTCAAGAACACCTTTTCTTTGTCTTCTTCTCTCAATTTTGCTTCTTTTGTTTTTGTGGTTCAGGGCTTGCATAACCACTAGGGATGAATTTGAAAAATACCATTTGTCTCTTGTCGTATGTGAGGAAATATGATAATAGAAGAAGAGATTGACATACTTGGTAGCAATCCCAGAACACCTAGCAAGAATATTCAGGGCTACCCTCTCACCAAGAAGAATCTTGCGCATTGGTCCTCTGACTGTTGCACAATGCTTAATGGGGTCGATGGTCTCTCCTTCTTGGACATGCCATTCTACCCTAATGGAATATCAGTATATTGTGGAACAAGTTGAAAAGCTACGATATTCACAGAAGCCCGTATGTTTGGATGGGCCTAAACTTACCAGCAGCCCAACTGCACGAAAACTTCATCGAAGAAAGGAACACCAGCGACTACTCCCTAAATCCACAAGATAGAGTATTAGTAGGAGGCTGTTTAGATTGCGCGTTTTCTTGAGAGGCAAAAGGCATCTTAAAACAGAAATCTTCATATCTAAATTACAATGCAGTAGTTGGCTGACAATGACTTGCAACGAATGTAAAGTAAGTGGGCGATCAAATGGCAGATTGAGCTTCAGTTTCAAGACTTCGATACAAGTAATCAGCGAGAGATGTTGAACCTTAGAACATGCAAAGAAAGCACGGCAGTCTCAGAATGCAAACGTACCTTACTCTTACCCAGTAACCTAGCCTCTCCCTGTGACTCTCCGACAACAAACCCACCGCAATCGAAGCTAGGGCAGTCCTCTTCCAGCCAGGAAGTGATCAGCCGTCTGTACGTTGGGGGCAGCAGATGCCCCAAATTTGACGTTTTATCCAGCATAGAGAGCCCTTTTTCTTCAAATAAAACCAGCCAAAAAAAATAGACCAAACTTTAGGAATTTATTTATCGGAAAGGATTGTAACGATAAGGAATAATGGATGTATATTTCAATATGATGAAGTTGACGATGTGACCCACACACAGCTGATTGGCTCGACAGTTAGTTATTGGGTCCCTTAGCTTGGCGATCTTAGCGAAGTATTATTATTAGCGTACCTCGATTCTGCCGCCGCTAGTCCTAATCGGAAGAGCGTTCGCCCGAGTCATCCCGCCCCATAAGGTAGGCGGTAAGCTGGTAATTAGCGCATGAGCTTAGGTAAGCCGGAAGCTTAAAATAAGCGGTGAATAAAAGAGCGGTGTATTTATTTGTAGGTATCTGCCGGCAGAATGGTATCTTATCTTAAATTTTCAAACTTCGACGACTGAAGACGATTGAAGGGCGATATACTCGTCGCTCGACCACCAAGAAATATAAAGGACAGGAGCTTGTTATTTCTCAATATTGATGTCGTATATTGGCCGCAAATCCATGCAGGGCCTGCGCATGCGATGGTTGCCCAAATTTGCAATTGTGCGAATCCGATTTTACAGGCCTGATGCCTTACTCTTCAAAAATCGGTCGACATATTCGGCTTATAAGTCTTTCAACTCCAAAGACGCAAGAAAAGAGCTATATAGCTTGATCAAAAACGGCCTCATGAACCGGAAGTCAACAATGTTTTGTGGTCTTCATCAAGATAATATTTTCAATTTCGATAAAACAGACTTTCGAATTGACATTGGCAAGGATCAATATGTTATTGCTAAATTACTAAATAAACAACGAAGCCGCTTTTTGTTGGATCTAATATCAACCGCGAATCCGTTACAGTCGCCTTATTCTACGTTTTATTATATCCGCTGCTAAATATCGTTTGCGAGATTGATTCGATTATACCGAGAGGTATAGCTGCACTGCAATCAATAGTGCGGGCTATATAACTGATTACATTGCTTATCAATTGATTCAGCACTTTGATTGTTCACAAAGCATAACTATAACCAACGCATCTCGACTTCTGATTCGCGATAGTTGTGGATCTCATATAACATACAAATTTCTTCAATACTGCGAATTACTGTCTTCCTTTCGATTCCACATACTAGAACCCACCTTTTAGATGTGGGATAACCAAAATTGGCATGAAGATGCTGTTGCGGATGTGCGCCACTTAAAACTGACATTTTGAATGCCCTTCAACTATACGATAAACCCCTTTCAAAAAAGGTTCGCCTGACAGGAATGGTACTATGGAATCCAACCATCGTTCTCAGTAATCCGTCCCCCTACATCTGAATCTAGTCCATCTTATCTTTCGGAGGCACTGGATTCGTCGCAGTGGGTGACAATTTAAAGAATGTTGAGCCTATAGTTTAGATTTCGCTCACAATTTAAACATGCTTATTAAAGATGGACATGCTTATTAAAGATGGAATCGCTATGGGCCATTTGTTCGCAAGGAACTCGATGCTTCTACGGCCGCTGAATTATCATACGCGCGAGCCGCGCAACGAGAAAAAGATTCGGGACGCCGTCTACCATCTTATAGGGTATATAAAGAGTTCTGAACTTAAACGAATATCAGAAATGCAGCGATTTTAGTTGCCCTGTGAAGAAAGTGGAAACTACTAGTCACGAAAGGAACCATTTCGCGAAGGAAATCTAGATCATAGTCTAGTTTATCTACTTTTGTATATATAACTCATATAGGACTTGATGCTAGAGTTTGAATAAGAGGGTGCCGTTGAGCCGATCCCGTTGAGCTATCCGGGCCGTGAACTTAGTAATGTCAGTTGACGTCTGACTCGTTGAGCCACTATAGTATTTTTTGCCAATCAAATAACCTGGAGTTCTATGTAGCCGAGTGTTCTCGTGTAGGCGATTTGTACGTAAGAGTGTATTAGAAAAGGGGCCCACTTTACATGTATATGTATGTAATATGGAAGATGCCTGATTTTACAAAATGAGTAACAAAACGCTAATTGTAATTTACAAGAACAATAATTCTTCTCGCTGCTTTAGTATTTCCGGTACAAATACGACAATACCGTCAACTTTGTAATCGTACAGTGTACTTGGTTTTTCAGGAATTTGATACCGCTTGTACATTACTCTCGGCTATCCGATTACAGTAAACTCCTTTAAGCGATATCCTGATAAAGTCGTTCAGGGGTTTGGAACGGGTCATGGCTGTGTAATAATACTACTTATGTACGATATAACGATACCTCTTTATGTCGATATGAAACAGCGGTCAGAATTAAATCGATATAAAGAGATTTTGCTACTGTATTACGAAGAATTATTAGATTGTCGATGACAAAAATACATCGCGTATTACGTAAGAGGCTTTAACAACGCAAATACTACTAAATTTCTATGATATACAGGATAGTTATATATTGATAGAATTTGTCGAAATTTAGCCGCCAACTATAGCTAAAAGTAACTTGAATGCTCTCCACATAAAACTAATAAATATGTTGGCTCATTTTTCGCAAAACCAAAATTTCCCTATAATGCATGTTCGAGAAGGGTCGTATACCCGTTTCGTCCAAATCCCTGGCAGCTGAATTCCATTTTTGGAACGCGCGGACCGGCGAGTTTGGTTGTATGTAACCGTCCGGCCGACTTCGACGCCGTTTTTTCTCTCGTGGCCTCGCCGGTTTAAAGGTTGGAACAAAGTATCGATTTCATGTACCAATCTGTCCGTCTTCCCTGCCTTTCTTTCTGGAAAAAGTAAGTGCTCACGTGTATGCCAGCTTTAATTCTACATACGAGATATGTAGAGCTGCTCAGCTGTGCCGAAAGCTTTCTCTGTTTGCTATATAACTAACTAACCCTCCGCTGCAGGGACTGCCCCACAGCATGCCCGCTCTCAGAGAACACGAGGATCTCTGTGTGGAATGTATGTAGATTGCTGAATGACTATGGAAAAATGAGGACAAAGCTACATACGAGATGGATGCACGGTGGAGCTGACAAACAAAGCAAACAAACAAACATGTCTGAGACCCGCTCTTTGGGTCGTTGGACCCCTTTTTTCCCTTTCGCCTCGCTACTGTCCAATAGGGTTTTCGTATGCAACCATTGTTTGTCTAAATATCGGCTAATCCGAGGATAGAGCCTTTACGGTTGTTGACCGAATTTTTATTTGCTGCGTACCCTTATTACTCCGCTCTTGTCTAAAGCTCTGCAGATGAAGAAGGATTTTGCCCGGCCATAAAGATACGTCCGGGGTACTATTCTTGGGGTCCTATAGCTATAACGTAGATGGCAGTGCAATAAAAATGCGATAAAGTAAATATGAAGATGCGCAATTTGTCTTTCTTCGCTCATTTGACTCCTCGCCCGAGTGTTGGTTGAGGGCTGAGCTTTGGATCAGTCATGATTCTAATTTCCAAGTAGGTAGGCCAGGGCATAACAAGCAAGGGGAATGGAGGTAACTTAAATGCAGATCTCAGAGAAGTAATCACAGAGGGAATCCTTCGTATTTGAGGATATACCCAGTACTTAATAATCAGGCTTGTGGGTACATGCATGAATCACGAAAGATAGCATTATTATTGTTATAAAGAATTGCTGATTAACTCCTAGTACTTATCCAGCTATGACCACACTACATACCACACTCCAGATTAGCTTAGAATATCCCAGTAACTATAAATTCTCCGTTAGGAGAGCATAATCGATAAGGTACGCTTTTTGCTTGGGTTAAAGTTTTCCTGAGGCATGACTGATAACTATATATGGATGATTTAATGGTCACCTCTATTTCCTTTGTAAGCCATATCTACAGACAGAGTGCACAATCAGATACTAGTACAGAAGACAAATGATCACAAATCTTATGTTGAAGTTTTATTATTATTCTCTTTTATAGCCTTCTTCTACTTTTCATTTTTTAATTAATATATTTATTATACCCTCATATACATAAATCAAACCCGCCAACTACTATCTATATCACTTTAAGAGACCAAGAGAGTGTGGATACAAATCGAACTTTCTTTTCGTCTCTATATTACGTTCATTCAATTGTAATTTTCGAGAACATTGTACGTCTGTGAACACCGACAGAGACATTACTGCATCTAGTCTCCAAAAGGATGTGTCGGTCTCGTTGTATTTCACAAGTTACAAGCATATCGGAATGGTTGACCTATCCTCCCAGAAGTATTATCGAAATTGTAGGTCTCTCCGCGCAATCAAAAGCTTATCGTCTGTCTAGGCCCTAGTGAAATACCCTCGTAATTTCATGCCTTGTATAGGAAAGGCGAGTGGGAACTCATGATTACTGACTGGAGAGAGAGGTTCTAAATAACCTAATTAGTAATGTCGGTGTGCGTCTGCATGCTCATATGGAGCCCGAAAGCTATGGGTTCTGGGCCTACATTTCTCGTCTTATCTTAGTCGGGGTTCCCTTTTTCGGCTTCTTTGCTTCCGGTAGGTGGGTAGTAAGAGATGACCTAACTTGAGCACCTGGATTATGAGATATTTCTACCGTTCTAGCCCTTTCTTCTTCTTCTTTCATTTTTTCTTCCTTTGCTTCGGACCGTCGAGGTAAATGAACGTTCTTTAATATGAGATACTGCGAGTATTGTTGATGAGATGTGTTTTTATTGTATATTTTGGCTCATTTATACATATTTGATGCTGGCGTTCTATACTAGGTTCAACCAGCTTCTATCTCTAATTCTCTATCCTAGTTGTACCGTTACATTCTTTCTCATGTCTCTATTTGGACTAGATTCTAGGCCTTGTTGGGCTGAACAATATTGGTAATGATGTGTGCATGCCTTGGGGTTGACTCCCATGTGCTTGACTTGCATAAGCACTTCACGTACTACATACTACTGTCTGCAAGGTCAGTACCACGTGGAGATAGTGGCTGTGTCTAGTTCTCTTTTATAAGTCTTCACGTAAGTAACGCCGGGCGTATTGATATTTAATACATGTGAGATATAGCAGGTGGTTGAGGACAAAAACTACAGAATCATCATCTTATCAACACAAATCCGTTGATTTATATCGATTTGATTTTAGACATTAGATATATGTCGAAAACTTGCTATTTATGTAGTGCCTGAAATATTTAAGATGTTAGAAGTGGCGAATACTGATGTAATTTTCAGTCTCTCGGTCATAAACTCCCAGATATAGAGTATTTCCTCATATTTAATATTACTACATGTGCCTGATACGAATCCCTATAGCTAATGGGTACATAGATTCTTCCGTAGAATCCAAAATCATGTAAATTGGAAACGTTGCCTGCTCGATTTTCTAACATCATGATGAAATAGTACGCCCATACTCTACCCTAGCTATACATCGATTAATCTGCATTTGGGAAAGCCATAGAGAAAAGAACAGTAGTTCATTAAATTATGTATCTATAAATGGATGGCAGATAGTTTATTTGATATAAGCAATAGCAAGGCTCAAAGAGTGATCACAGCATGATATGGGGTAGATCTTTAATTCCTGTCCTCAGGCCCAAAGGCAGAGGGAGCTGACATTAGGGCCGAACACACAAACCCTGACACTGACAGAAGCAGTAAAGCATGGGGATCGCTGCAGCGTTCAAGCTCTGGTCCCCAAACACATTGACAATTTTGGAAGACAGCTCGAGATGACTTTGAATTTCGAGCGAAAAACACTAGGTTGCCTTGCAGAAGTATCATTTCCAACAATACCATGGAACGGCCAGCGTAACATGATAGAATACCATATAGGTATCATGTTATTTTCGCATCGGTAATTCAATTACGTGGTATTTCCTGAACGTCACATCCTCAAGTGACAAAGGTTCTCCCCCAACATATGTAAAGACCCAGACCGCTCAATAGAATGATCTGAGCGCTTTTCTGCATTGCCCTGCATGATTTCGTCCTGCATGATGATTTAATGTGCCTTATTTTTTTTTTCCGGTTTATTCTAATAAGGTCGGTGGCCTAGCTTTCTAGGGTTTTTTTTTTTTTTTTTTCCTAAGTTAAAGAGCAGGACTAGTCGGTCCACTACAGCACTGCTATCCACCGTTCTCCGTACGGGAAGTACGTAGGTTTCGTATCCGAGTCCGAAAGTCCGATCTGCAAAGGACTTTTGAGCTTGGGGACTTTCCACGGGTCGGGCTGTGATTTAGAGGTCTTGCGTCTGGCGGCCGCCGGGGTAAGCTTCCGTTCCGTAGTGCGGGGCGAACGGAGATGGCCCGGAGCCAGGCCGGACGAAGGCAACATCCGGGCATTACATAGCATTAATAATACTAAATGAATCGCAGGATAGTTTAGCGTGGGTATCAAATATAATATTTGTGGAGTTCTTAGGAAAGCCCTATCCTATCCAGTCTCTTTCAAAGAAGTTGGTTTAAGTGGCGCTTTCATGTTTTTGGATGGCTCCTGCGGGGGTGGACCATACGCGGACGAATTTCTCCGTACACTCTGCACATTCCTACATGGGCAACATCAGTTGATGACCTCATCCTGGACACGCCAATCAAGTTCATGAACGCATAATTTGAGGGTAACGTGATATTTTCAAATGCGGGGCTCCTGGGTTCGAATGCACTCCTTAAGTAACCTTGCAAATAGGGAGTGTTTGATTTGTCCAACACAAAATGATCTGTAGAAAGCCCCCGACATCGGGCCACCATGATGAAATAACAACCTGGTCTCCAGCGGACTTTTCATTTCCGTTGCGAAAGAGCTAGATAAGATCATATAAGTGAAGGTGTGTACATAGGGCCAAATGCAATTTAAGAATATATTATTATTTTTCCTGGTGACGACATTGCAGTTGATAAGGAAGAAGAGTGCCAGATAATTTAATCCACCACTGCAGGCATGCATTGTGCCCGAGTCAGCGAAGACGTATCATAGAACGTACCGAGATTGGGACGCTGACTCCAACCATGCTATTTTCATCGTGCGGTGAGCCTATCCTTTGCGAAGAATGGATGGTTGGGGGCGTGTTCTTAAATCCATGATCTCTTGGTAGAATACGGGCTTAATGCATAGCCGGTCGAAGTGTTGTGTCGTCCTTGTTTGTATGTTCTGCCTACAGTAGTAGCCTGAAGGATTATTTAGTTTGAGAATGAGAAAAACAAACAAGTGTGGGATAAACGAGACTTCATTATCGAATTCTCTGGATCCAATATAGGTAATAATATAAGAAAGAAGTAATAATCGTCGGCACGTGCACCCGACCTCTCGCTGTTATGTAGGAGGCCGAGCACACATGCCGACGATTGGGCCGAGACATGCTATACACTCCTTTGCCTTGAAAGTGAATCGGCACGCCTTGGATTGGATCGTGGACATGATGGGCATCACAAAGTTTTTTTTGGGTTTCTACGCAGGAGCGGTCCATGCGTCTTTTCCAATCCCTACCTAAAATTGTAGGATCGTGGACCAATCTATGCACAGATAACTCCGTAGAGCCCATAAGATGTATGTATGTTCATATCTCCTTGGCATGTATGTAGGAGCGGAAACTTATGTACCTTTGTTTGGAAGGTTTCTTCCAAGACGGGAATCTCCACTCGCGAAACATGGAAAGGGAAAACTTTATTGGAACATTCTGCAGGGAGAAAAGCTTATATTCTTTATCAAAGTTCTTAGAGACCTTTATGGAGGACAAGGAAGGTCTAGGTCTTAAATGTGTGCCAATGTATAGCGCCTCATTTTTTTGTGAATCTTGTCTTGACTCGGAATCGCAGACTCGGTCTTTGAAAATTGACTCGGAAAAGCTTAAAGGGGCTCTCGTTTAGGTAAAATTTCCCTTGATTTCTTGCTACATGTGCTACTTGAAATGATCTGCACCTTTAGTTCTGAGTTCTGATGCGAATGCCTTGGCCGTTTCTTCTGGAGCCTCATTCCTCCTCAATGGGTTCATAGGTTAATCTAGTTATTTAGGGCTGGGAAGAAAGAAAGGCAATTGTACATCCTCCCCGACAAGCTAGAGCTTAGGAGCCAAACTCTAAAGGCGCCATAAGTTATGACGTACATACATAGCTTTATTTGGCAGGTCTAGCCAGCGTATATTCATCCAGGAAGCAAGAGCGAACTTCGAAGATTCGAGGAACGCACATGAGATAGAAGAAATGTTTGTAGATGCATCTGGAAAACCTATGACCTCATTAAAAATGGCGGTGAACTTCATGATGTGGGTTAACTGCATGTATGTTATCAGGCGCCCGCGGCCACTCTCCATCGACCTTTTGCTAGTTAGACTGGTCGATCTTCCTAAAGCCTTAAGTTGGCAGCGCCGCATCTAAAAGTAAAGCTTTATATGTACGTACATACTTACATTTGCCATTGACTTTGCCGGGTGGGTTTCAACTTCAACTTGATATCTTGGATTTCTGATTGGACATCATTGTAGGTTCTAGTTATGACGGGGACAGTGGTTCTTTCCTAAAGTCATTGAGCTTCTAGCTACAGTAGGGATGCAACAATTACCTTATATAATACGATTCCTTTCCTTTTTGTTATTGCAAGGGTTGGTTTTACGGGGATACCGTATACGAAAACTAGAAATCTCGACCAAGTAGCTACATAGTAATACCGTCGTATACGAGAAAACAGAATCGCTACATAGTACCTAGGTATTAGTTAACGACTACCAGTCATTCTGCCAGTCTTAATCAACCCTTTAATCATCAAGAGCGGTATAGTAGGCGGTCAACCACTGCTTTTGTGGCGCAACGTCTGAGTGGCTAAATTTTTAACTTTTTGGAAAAGCTACAACAACGTCGACACATAGGATCGGTGTAGTGACCACTTCACACATTATAGTCTGATGGTCTGAACATGCTAGTGACTTTTTATGGAGTGCTTTAATAAATGCATTCAATATGGGCCATTTCTCGCTCCGGGCCTCTGCAGGAAATGTGGCGAGTATTATTTCAGAAGTTCAGATCTATTGAACCATTCGCTATTTCTCTTAATACCAAGAATATGAATTTAATGAATCTTAAAGTTATATTGTTGTTGATATTATCAATTTTTCATTAGCTTGCTTTTTAATTTTACAGTATCTCCATCCGGCATAACACGAAATAACACCTCAAAGGATCAATTCATTTTACGTTCTCAAGGCCAAAAGGAATGATAATTTTCCGCTTTAAAATAGTAAGGAACCATGCCTTTCGCATAAGGTTTAAGGAGCAAGAATTTATCAGTTGTTGCAGAATATGAATTATAAGTAGCGCTCGCTACGCTCGCTTAATAACCAAACGAAATGCGAAACTTCTTCTCACTAGTCGAATATAGAGCCGCCAGCACATTTTAATTATGATATTTACAATGATAAATACAGAGGATATATCCTAATAAAGAAAGCAATCTGGTTTACATATTGAAATACGACTGTAGCAATACTGAAAATTTTAAAATTCCGATTTTCTGACAAGTGCTTCAGAGGCTCAGGCTTTGAATACAACCTTTGATCCCCAAGTTTGACCTTTCTCGAATAAATACATGCTTCCACTCTGGCTCATTCGTGCATCCACGTATCGACGGGGTTCAACGCAAAAGCCAGCCGCCTTTCCACATCTATCTACTTGCCAGTGCACCAGAACTAAGATGCAGGCTCTATCTGTACTTTTTGGTTGCAGAGTGGCTGAAAGATGCAAGAGGTTTCAGAGGCCGACTCTGTGTGTTCGCACTTCGGAATCACGGAGCAGTCATTGATACGGCGATGTATAATGGCCGTATATATATGGTATGTAGGTACCAAGTCACAGGAATACCCGCAACTTGCAAGATCGATTTGTTAGTAAAAGTGTTTATCGGTATATAGCTGTCCCTGGGGTCCGTGATTATTGATATCCTCCTCGCTATCAAGGCACCAGACCCTTAAGGACCCCATCATTTGTTACCCCGGCCCTTTGTGAGTAAGGTTCATCGTTTCAAACTCTGAATATATACTAATTTAGTCCCATCGATCGTCCCTCTGCATCAGACAGGTAAGGTATAAACGGGTTAGGCATGCAACCCGGTTGGACTCCGGGGAGAACCCTTTTCTGAGGAGTCTGTATTATTAATGGCTTCAATCAGTTCAAGACAAGATGACATCATCCAGGGCTTGAGTGGCTTATCCCCTGCATCTACAGAATTCTTTTGCTTTCCGGGCCTCTTTTAATGTTAATCAAATCTTACATTACCCTTTGCTGTGTAACCTGTTCTTCAAAGATTATATTCAATATTTTAAATAGTTAATGAACAGCCTGATTTATCTTTGTCTTTCTATATTTTCGGCTCAGATGGCCCCCGCGCTGAACCCGATCCTGAGCCAACGCCGCCCTCAGGCCTCATCCCCGAATTTCTACAGCCATCAGCGACAGAGGCAGACCCCTCAGGAAACTCAGGAAAACAAAGCACCTGGATAACCTTCGGTGGGATAGCCTTATTATTGCAGGCTTCTTCTGCTCCTTCGACGTTCAGGGCGGCCAGAATTACGCAATTGCGCGCCCCCTCCCCAAAAAATATCGCGACGCCTGAGGAACTGGGTTGGGATGTGCCGATTTATAAGGAGGAAGTCACACGACTTTTACTCGCAGTGGGCAGACAGAGATAAAAGAACCTTAGCAGCTAGCCCTGCGTAATGAGGACTTCCCTAAGGAGGCTGAGGAACACCTCTTTTGCATGGTCAAGCAACCACCAAAGCGGAAACATGAGCGGTCAAACTTTTCCAAATATATTATACGAGCTATCAAGCAAAGCAACAACCTTCCCATATGTGCAGCTGGGTCTCCACCTTCATGGGAAGTGCAAAGGCAAATTACTGATCTCCTGTCACATCTAGGAGTATACTAAAGCTATGAAATGGTGTTAGATGCGAGCAAAAGAATATCTCAAATCGGAAAAGACGACGTGAGAGCTTTAGGTTCTCATTCGCAGTCAGCGACGGTGGACATTAGGGGTCAAGGGGTACTTAATAGAGAAGAATAGTGAGTTCTACTCTGGGGAAGTCATATTGGGTCGTGAGATCTCAACGTTATACATACTCCTCGGTGATTCTAAACTACCCCCAATTGCTCAGTGCACCCGGAATATATAATGAAAGTGCGAAGGATTTCCTGGAGTCGCGGATGCACCCATACCTGATAGCCGGAATCAAACGCCTCAAAAGGATATGAGCAAGTACCTGGCAGAAG
>NPHW01004193.1:0-12577 GCA_002240705.1 Elaphomyces granulatus
ACTTATAACCCCTGGGGTTATAACTTAATTTGAAAATCTCGAGCACTCTTTGGACATGGGGGTATAACCCAACAGGGGTACCTAGTCAACAAGGATGGGGATACGGTATTGCAGTAGCCTCGCATATTTGCGGAAAAACATGCCTTGTAGGAAAAGAGTACTACCTCGACATCACGGGATACATTCGACCAGACTCATATCCGCCCGTCCGTTCTGATTTCTTCCGCATCCTGTAGCCAGCGTAGAGGCCCCGGGCTGATTCCAGTCTGTAAATCCAAATATCATGGCTGTATGCAGCTAGATTGGTGCAATCTATTGAGATCGGTGTACAAATAATATAATAATATATCTATGTACACGAAGCCCCCCCATCCCGATCCCCCACGGTGCCCTCATCTTGAGATAAACCGAAGAGCTGACCCAGCTGTCGTTGGACCTGGCCGATTCTAAATCACATTCGCCATCCTCCAGCCCGGCGTGTGCTTGACAAAGTAATTGAGATTCGATTTAATGTATCGCATTCGGCGAGTAATTGATTTGACTAGTTGCGTGTGTTGAGCTGAGATTCCGAATCCTAGCTTCACCCAGCAATGGTCTCTTAGATCACTTGATCCACATAGTCTCTTGTCCTCGATCCACGTATGTCCCTCTTTGGACTCCTCGAAAGCTCGAATCGTTCCTTGATGTCTTCGTAGAATCGTAAGCTGTTTCAGATTCCAGTAGGCCGGTCGGGATACTTCGCAACTTCGCGAGCATAGGAGGGCTGGATAGTCATCGGTAATCCCTGAGGGTGATTGGCATTCGAGTTCGCTGTACGGTAACTCGGCCATTTCTGCTGCATAACCTAAACTGATAAAGATTGCCATTGCTTTTTGTCCGTTGAGCCTCGGTGGTTGATGAGAGATCGGACCGCCTCGCCCACAAGTGGTAAGAGGGGAACCCACGATTAGTGACCGTTTTCCAATTTGTAGAATGCCAATCTATTGGTCCACCAAACAGTTTGAATATATATCCAGGGCTTCACGGAGTTCTAGGACCTGTGATACTATTCCTAGGATCCCCGACATCACCAAAAGTCACGGCTTTCTTCCTGATGTTCCTCATCCGTTCCTGCGACGAGCTCAGGGCAGAAATTTTTGGCTTGAGTATTCACCCAAGAAGAATCGTCTTAGTAGGTAGGTCTCGGCGACCTTGCAGGTGTAGGTAATACAGGCTGATCGACGCTGTGTCTTCCAGAGCTTTTGTGGGATTAGGATCATAGCGAAGATTTCTATCGAATGAGACGTCCCTAGATCTTTCCTTCTGAGGAACTCATATCCTAAAGATATTTGTGGAGTCTCACCGGGATGATACTCGATAACCCATCTTGTCATCGACAAGCAAACTCGAACGTATAACCAATCGACGGCTAAATTCGGAGAAACCAAGTTCGTATGGAACATTCACATAGGAACGTTCTTAAGGTCGATTAGATGAATATATCGTCAATGGTTCTTGTTTTAACTGTTACTGTCCCATATCCAGGTATTTTTTTAAAAAAAGAGAAAGGAACGAAGCATTCTCCAGTGTTGCCTCTAGAATAAGTGTAGAATGGGAACGAACTTCAACAAATTCGAATGTTCAGTTTTCGCCTTTGCGAGGTGGTTACCGAATCAAGTATCATATGTATGATAGAAAGCTCTTAAGTTACAATTGGATTTAATGTGTGCGCCGATATTGATTAGGTCTAGCGCGATTGAATTCCGACAGAATTTTCTCCAAAATTCTGACAAGAATAATGTATTCTTGTTTTTCTTCCTTTTTACAACTATGATTCCCCTTGCGTCTAAAAGAAGACGGCTCAGCCACAATTTAGAAGCCCTCAATGGGCCCTCCAAAAACGGGGATGTTGAGTCAATTGTGCGTACTAGCAGCGGTAACACTGCGAAGACCGCCAGTAATGACGGTGTTAAGCAGAAAGGTGCTGGTCAACCTAGCGAGATGATGCGCACAAGCGGACTGTCTAAATCCAGTTTCTTCAAATTACAGACTGATGAGCTACTGACTGAATTGAGGCCGAACTATGATAAACAAGCATCCCGGGCTCACGACTTACTCTGCAATTTGAAGAGTGTTATCGAGCGCATTCCCGATCAACAACCCAAGCTGCTGTTAGAGGCAGAAAGAGAAATACGGAGTATTCATGGAATTGCTGTACCCTTTCCATTCCCGCGTCCGGCAAAGAACATCAAGTATTCAGTTGCGTATAGCAAACCTTTGAATATCAACGTCGTTGGCAGTTTCGCTCTCCGAAATGGAATTCGGACCCCAGAGCCGTCCACAGTCGATGTAGTGGTTACTATGCCAGGTCATCTCTTTCAGCAAAAGGATTACATGAACTACAGATATTTTTACAAAAGGGCATACTACGTCGCATGTGTTGCCGTGGGAATACAAGAAGACAAGGGATTGGACTTGACGGTGAACTTCCATCTTCAAGATGGGGACGGCCTACGCCCAATAATCAATTTGGAACCAAACAACTGTAATAGCGGACTAGCGCGCTCCAAGTTGCGTGTTCGTATCATCACTGCAATTGAGGAAACCATTTTCCCAATATCAAAAACGTTGCCACTGCGAAACAACCTCAGTCAAGGCGTTCCTACCAATTCACCAGCAGTCGTTGCTTATGACTCCATCCCGTTCTACAATTGCACCCTCCGGTCCGAAGCTACCGTGGCGACATACCACAAATACCTCAACATGATTGCTCAACGGTTCGAGTTCTATAAGGATGCGTGTATCCTAGGACGGGCCTGGCTGCGGCAACGAGGTTTCCGAACGTCTGTTCATGGAGGTGGCTTCGGCGGCTTTGAATGGGCCGTCCTTGTCGCACTCCTTTTTGAAGGCGGTGGACATGTTGGAAAACCTATATTGCTACCTTCATATAGCAGTTATCAGATTTTCAAAAGTGTTATGCAATTTCTTGCTGGGACAGATTTAACAAACCCATTAATGTTTTACGCCAGTGATTTATCATTCCCTTGCGATGTTCCTATTATTTATGATGGCAGGAGCGGTATGAATATTCTTTATAAGATGACTCCATGGGCGTATGACGCGCTTCTCCATGAGTCTAAGCTGACCTTGGCAATGTTGAACGATTTGCACTTCGATAACTTCGATAAGGTGTTCGGAGCTAATATCAATAATCCTATTTCCAGATTTGATCATGTTATCTCCCTCTCTGTTTCCAATCATACCGAAGGAATTCTTCAATTTCTTAGGCTGCAGTGGGCAATTCATCGGGTTTTGTCAAAAGCATTGGGTAGTCGAATCAGACTCATCAGTGTATCAAGCAGCGATGTTCAACCTTGGTCACTCAACTCACACATACCAAGCTTTAATACCGAAGGAAATATCTTAATTGGGCTTCTCCTCGATGCTGAAAATGCAAGTTCCCTTATTGACTATGGACCATCGACAGAGCAAAAAGATGCCGCTGCATCCTTTCGTGAATTTTGGGGCCCAAAGGCGGAATTACGCCGTTTCAAGGACGGGCAGGTTTTGGAGAGCCTAGTATGGTCCGATCAGCAGCCCACACCGTCCGTTCTACATCAAATATTGATATACGTATTGCATCGCCATTTAAAGATCACGGAGCCATCTGTGAGATTTATTGGCGAAGAATATGATGAAAAACTTTGTCATCAGGGTGGGCTGCTCTCCATTTCTAGCGGACCATTTCAACTTATCCTCAAGGCGTTCCAATCTCTAGAAAAAAGTCTACAGTCTCTGGGGGGGATTCCCCTGTCGTGTAGACAACTTTCGCCGGCAAGCCCATTACTCCGATATACAGCGCTTAAAGTGGAGAGTGAGGCTGGAATCCCAAGTGAGCCTGTTGAGGTTGTTCTTCAACTTGAGAGCTCCGCAAGATGGCCGGATGACCTTGCAGCTATCCAGTTAATGAAGGTCGTATTCCTTATCAAAATTGGCGACCTCTTGGAGTCTTCTGGGTCCGCGTTGTCATCGAGAGTTGGACAGGAAAATGAATCACACCCAATATTCAATAATGCATTTCTTGATGTCGTTCACCCATCTCGCATTGCTTTCCGCCTAAGAATCCATCATGATCGAGAGCAAATTATACTAGAACGAAAGTTAAAAGAGAAGGGCATTAGTGCATGTATGAAAGAAGAAACCGCTTCCGCACTAGCAGCCTATAGGCAACTTTTTATCCAAGGCCCTCGTCTCACGCAAGCAATCCAAAACCTCTGCACCTATTTTCATTTCTTGTCACCCACCATACGACTTGTCAAACATTGGTTTAATACTCATTTCATGAGGCCACACATAAGCGATGAGCTCCTTGAGCTCTTTACTGTACACACCTTTGTTCGGCCTCATCCATGGGAGGTGCCGTCAAGTGTCATGAGTGGCTTTCTCCGAACTCTTTATTTCCTCTCTCGATGGGATTGGCAAAAGGAGCCATTGGTTATTGATCTTGGCGGACTCAATTCCCAACAGCTTAGCGTCATTGAAACTCGGTTCATTGCGTGGCGAAGGGTCGACCCTGAAATGAAGACCGTTGCCTTGATAGTTTCTTCCAATATTGACCAAGATGGAGTAACATGGACATTGAATGAAAAGCCACCTAAAGTTGTTGCAGCTCGCATTTCATTATTGGCAAAAGCCGCAGTTAAATTGCTGAAGGAAAAAGGCATCAATCTCGATATTAATGATCTCTTTAAGCCGTCGCTCGAACCATTTGATTTTCTTATTGAATTCCAAAAACCCGAACGAGGTCAAAACAAATTCCTATCGTCTGATGCTATCTTATCTTTCCTCCAAGAGGTTCAGACATGTTATGACGGAGTCATGCTGCTTTTCCATGGTGGCAAGGAATGTAACATAGTTGGCGGGCTCTGGAAGCCTCAAGAAAAAGAACCAAAGCAACTGTCGCTAAAGATGGCATATTCTACTCATTCGGAAAATTTTGATGCAAAAAAGGGGAATAAGGATGAAGTGGTGATAAATAAAACATCCATTTTGAATGAAATCGCAAGAATGGGAGGTTCAATGATTCATAGAATACAGGTACATAACATTAAATAAAGGATATGTCTATTGACTTTCCCCTTGCACAGCTTTCTGCATGCTTAGCTCGGAGGCGCCTTTGCGGCTTTGCCGGGTTTACTCAGCTGCTTCTGAGATGAGAAGGAACAAAATTTATCTTTAATCGCAACGACCTCGTAGGTTCCTTCGTCTGATGCTTTAATATCTTTCGTATGTTCGTGAGAAATATCATGTCTAACGTCCAAGATCTCCGACTTTTTCCCCTTTCGAGCATTTGAGCTCCGAGTATACCTTCGGCATTGTAAGAAATCAAAGCTATCACAAGACATTTCACTTTGACAAAAGCACTTACGTATATTCAAATGGAGGCGTTCCCCAGAATTCAAGGTTAATTTCTGCTTCCCCGCCCTCGTGAATATCAATAACGGACTCTCGCCCCTTGCTAATCCTAGCGCTTGGCAGTTCGTGAATCATTTTTGTAAGGTTTTTGTGCGCCTTACACCTGCCACTGGCGCCATCGCTGATGGCTGTGATGGTGAATTCCCCGGGCTTCTCAGCGATACGTCTAAAAGTAGATGATTGAGAGGTGGCTTTCCGGTGAAAGCCACCGAATGTATAAAATATTTCAAATGGAGCTTGACCAGAAAGTGAGAAGGCAATGCGTTCACCAACACAATAATCTGATCGAGATTCAAGCGGAATGATGGTAGGAACGTCAGACACCGAAATTCTCACAGAAGAAGCATCATGCTCTATCATCCGATGACATCCGCGTGCGTCCCGAACCTTTTGGATACTCACAACATGCTGACCTAAGCTAAGATAGCGGCGCGGAATCGGCAGGTTAAGTTTATTTGCACTGATATTTGCCACAGCGACAGTTTCCGGTTTTGAAGTAGAGTGATGCCGAATGGCAATTTCCAGGGAGAATGGGGGTGCTCCTTCCAAAGTTACTGGTATGAGCTCATCCTCATTTATGTCCTCTTTGCAGAAACCATATATACGTCCCGGCGAATCAAAGTGAGCAGATGGCAATGAGCTGACCCGTTGAGTAACAATAACAGGAGTATGCTTTTTTGGGTCATGGTCATAGAGACTATCAGCGAGTTCAATAAATTTGTATGTATTTTCTCCAGGCCTAGATGTATCCATGTCCATGGAAACCACTGTAAGAGGACTTCGAAGCCTTTGAACCCTAAGGAGAGGTGGCCCGCTGGCACCCTTCCATTGATGTTCATATTGGATACTGAACGGAGGGTTGCCGGAAAGCTGAAGCTCTAATATGTCACGATCGCCTTCGCACATCTCGCGTTTTGTGAATGTTTTGCGCGTTCCAGTGGCAATATCATCCAAACTTGTAATCTTGGGTCGTGCTATCCAGGATACTTCGAATTCTTTGGCAGATTCGTCAACAGCTCCCGGGCATGTTGCATCTGATACATCAACAAGTTGGTAGCGACCTGGTTGATCGACGTTCATCACGCCATTCTCTTCCCACACGATCCCTTGAACAACTAGTGAAGGGTGAATTGCAAGATTTCGGTATTTGACAGTCCAGGGAGCTTCGCCGCTTAATCTTAGAGGAAGTTGAATGTTCGAGTCTTCCAATGCAAAAACACTGCGTTTTCTTTCAATATGGCCAAAAGATACACCTGGCATTTTCGGTCTAACCTCGATCTTGATGCTTTCTTTGAGGAGCCGTGTGCAATTTGACCTGTCTTTAATGCTCGTTAATGACAAGATATATTCACCGCCACTGAGGAGCTTTTCAGTCGATATTGTTACCACGATGTTACCAGCTGTAAGGGTGTGTTTTACTTTTTTTCCATTGTGGACGAGTTCATACTCCATAGTCCACGGAGGTTCTCCGATGAAAGAAATATGAACCGGAACTGACTCGCCAAAACAGGCTATCCGTGAATCCCTGGATCCTAGTACAAGAGCAGATGCAGGAGGCTTGACATCCTGTTCAAGAATCGGAATTTTATCTTTGAGAGAACGGGCTTCATAGACACTGTCACCAATATTTAAAAAGCGATATCGGTAGAATCCGGCTTCGGGTGGCGTGAACTCGAGCTGTCCGCGAAGGGTTTCAATAATATGAACGAATGTCTCAATACCCTTCGAATGCTCTATGCTGTAGAGGAGGCGGAATGGGGGAGATCCAATTAAATCCAGTTCAACAAGCAGTCCGACGGAATTATTAGCGCATTTGTCAAATATGTTCTCATAGCGAAGCGTCAGTTCAGGCTCCGGTGGATTATGTAAAAAACAGGATGAAGGTTCTAGGATTTCCCCTAAACAGAATTGGCTAGAGACGTCGTTCAGAGCATACCATCCCGGTTCTTTTATTCGTGGCCTATAGTGCATCGTCTTCAGAGATACATGTCGAACCTTGGTCGGGACAGGACCATCAACGGCGAAACCAGTGCCAGAGTAAGAGTATGTGACCTTGAATGGTCCATCGCTGCCATAGGCTTGTCCAGTATGGAACTGAAGGGGAAGTTCTATGGAATCTTCTTTGGCAACTTCCAAGACTTTCTGGACATTGCATCCCGTAAGGGACAGGAGCGGCCTTTCATGGACAGATAACTGATACCACTGTGGTAAGACTTTCGTTAATGGCCGATCTGTTTCGTCTAGGTACGATGTATAGTTGACGACGTTTCCATAGGCATCATGAACTTCCTCAATTGCATACAGCCAATCACCTCCAGTGTTCAAAGACTCGTTCAGTGGAACACGGACTGTCTGCATTCTTGCCCAGGTTGCATTAGGTTTATTTGGGCTAATGAGAAGATCCGAGTGCTTGGTCAGCAGCGATAGGCTAGGAGTCTCTGCTTGAATGTTCTGGAAAGAGAACCCACTCTCCAACTCATTCAATTTACGGCTATATTTTACCTTCAGAGGAGGCGTCCCCTCAACTTCCAGTACGAGGTCAGACAGCTCGCCTTTGCACTTATGAGAGTGAGAATTTCTGAGGACAGCTTTAGGACAGGAGACAACCAGGGTATCCGACAATCGGGTCTGTACTTCAAGTTTGGATTCATCTAAAACTCGCAAGAGCCGATAAATGCCAGTTTCGCGTACCGGGAAAAAGATATGAGACTGAGCGGCAGTCTTCTGATTAGAATGGAGCTTAGCCGCTTGACGTTTTAATTGCTTTAACTGTTTCGATGATATTTCAATGGTCTCATTTTGGCCGGTATCGAGATCGAAGCGAAGCAGTTCTATGAAAATAGGGTTTGTTTGATTAATTTGAATAGGCAAAGAAACCGAGGTTTTATCGGAATCCAAACAAAATGGTGTCCGATCAGCATTCAACTTTGCGGACCTAAAGACATCAGTAACCTTGAGTTTGAACCAATGGGATGACTCACCCCTCTGGTAGGATATGGACTATCTGCTTTCCCAGTATCAAAGAGGAATTATGAATGATATCACCTGGCTTCACCTTGCGTTCGGAAATAGAGAGCTCTCTATCGTACACTATTTTAATCAAACCGCCAATCCATGTTCCTACCGGCAACTGTTTCATCTGAGCAAGAGTTCAAAGAGAGGGGATAATAGGAAAACGATCTGAAACGTACTGGTATGCGAAACATCAGAAACAAATTAGCAGTTATATGCAGCAGAAGAACCATGAAACTCGTGGAAAACGACCAATCGAGCCATGGTATCCTTAATGCTTGAAGGCCGAACAAAAAGACAATATCAATAAATCCCCACTTTAAAAACAGCCACGTAGTATCTAAGTCGTCGGAGGTAACCCAGGAATCGTAAAGGCGGCATGTATTAAGCGCGACATAAAATGCCAAAACGTAGAGCCTTTGAGATGGGGCTTCCACTATTTCCACGGGTATAAGTGGAGTTGCACTCTCCCGCGGGCAGCCAACTGAAGGTTTCGACCTGTTTACCACTTGAGGCTTGAGTTCTCTCGAAGTTCCATTTTCCTTTTGTTTCTGCGGCGTCTGTGGAAAGGCAGAACGAAGTTGAGGAGTGCCGGCCATCGCATACTGTTTCAAAGGTGGGAACGTGGCCTGCAAAGGAAGGTAAGATAAAAGTTATCATAAGGGATATCCCACCGCTCAGGGAAAATCACAAACCTCTTTGTCATGGCTAGAACTAGTTACCCGATCACGAAAAGCTGATTGTAGCTAATATCCCACCCAAAACACATATTTCTTTGTCGCTTCTATGTAGAACTAGAGGAAATAACTACCGATCACGAAACGCTGATTGTAGCTAAATTTCAATAATATAACAGTCTGTTATGAAGAAAATGGAATAAGGCGCTTCATATCTGTTTTATCCTTTTTTTTTGTAATATTTATGATAGTTAGCGCCGTTGTACATCACGTGTGGGGCTAAGATTATGAGAGCTCTATCCAATCACATAGCTTCTCTTTAGAGGAAGAAAAGATCTCTAGGTTTATAATTGCCTTCTATCTTATCGAGCCGAAAAGGCTGGATTGAATTAATAAGTCACTTTGGGGCTGAGTACAACAAACAATTGTGTTCCATGCGGACTCGACTTCCGTCGAATAATACCAATAAATTATACAGTCACCAAGGCGTTATACCTTCATAGCCTCCTCGAATATCAGTATTAAGTGATATATATATTGGTTAAGGCCTTTGCGGATTGGATTTAGGGACATTGAAAAGCTTCTCGGCCACAGTTGATCAATATGACTGAACGAATCAAACGGCGGCGTTTGGGTCGCCCTCCAAAGCGCCATTATGGACCTGAAGCAACTATCCTTCCCGGACGATCTCTCGTCCCCGCCACAGTTGCTGACAGGAGGACCTGGAATGGCTTTTGCGAGATTGAGTCTGAACCCGTAAGGCGCCATTTTACCCTAGTTAGGTGTAGAGATACCAACTTATCAAACAGGCCCTGTTCAACGTCATCCTTCGTGAGTTTGGCGTCCGAGGCATCAAAGTACATGAATTAGTCTCTTTAGAGGAGGAGATGATGGCCTTTGTACCGTGCGTTTAAATATCCTCTTTCTTTCAAACCCCCCTATTGATATTTCAATTGTGCAACAGCAAACCTATCTATGGCTTGATTTTCTTATTCCGCTGGCGAGAGGATGATCCTGACAAGCAAGAAGCGAGCTGTCCTGATGGAGTCTGGTTTGCAAATCAGGTACATTAGTTGTGCGATTTCTTACTTACTCCGTCTTTTAGTTTTGGCTGCTAAGTATGTGCAGACTTCGAATAATGCATGTGCTAGTGTCGCGCTTTTAAACATCGTCAACAACGTTGAAGGGATTGAGTTGGGTGAACACCTCAGGCGTTTCAAAGATTTTACAATGCCATTTACTCCAGCACTGAGGGGAGATGCGATTACAAATTTTGAGTTTGTAAAACAGATACATAATTCATTCGCTCGGTGGGTTCTACTTGTGAAATATGCTCACTACAGGAAGGCTAACTGTGGTTTAGCAAAATGGATATGCTTAATTCAGACCTTCAACTCAAAAATGATGCTACAGCAAAACGGAAAAAGGCGGGTAAACACCGTCAGGAACACGGTGAATCTGAAGCTGGCTTCCATTTCATTGCATTTGTACCAGCCATGGGCAAGGTCTGGAAATTTGATGGTTTAGAGCGCCAGCCTCAGGGACTCGGTAGGTCAGTCATAGGATGTCTTTGTCTGCGGCTAACGGCTCTTTAGGACAATATTCCGAGGACAAGTGGTTGGATTTGGTAAAGCCCGAGATTCGCTCCAGGATGACCGAGTATGAGGAAGGCCAGATTGAATTTTCAGTCCTAAGCCTTGTTCGAGATCCAATACTCGATATCACAAGGGAATTGGCTCTCAACGTGAAATGTCTTGAAACTGTGAATAGGCAGCTAGATGAGGGTATCGCAACATCTGATCACACATTCGCAAATCTCCCAGATGTAATATTGGGGCCTGCGCTAGACTTAGGACTAACCCAAGATGATATAGATTGTGCAGAGATTCCCCAGGGAGTTTTGGAAACATACCAAGCGTCCACGTTAAAGGAGCTGGACCTGCTACAACGACGTCTCATTGACTCACAACGGAGAATCAGAGAATCCATGAAGGAAGAGTTGCAGTCGTGTCAGGCAGACGATGACCACGCGGCAGGGAGAAGGCATGAGTACGGTCCTGCAGTGCGATCCTGGATTGGCATGTTGGCACGGAAAGCAGTCATCAAAGATCTTCTGGATGAATTCCCTGAGATGCAATAAATGAAGTTACCAGGATGAATGACACTTGCATCGGGCCCACTAAACAATGACGTTCCAGTTCAAAACAGGGGTTTGGAGAATAGCCATACATCGTTTCATGTTGTGGACAATTCGATATGAGTCCTATAAAAGTAATATATAATAAAACATAGAGCCACTCTATATTTTATTATGTTAGAGTGGATCTTGTATTCCACGTATTCGTGACGGACCCAATGAGGATTAAAAATTTGACCAGGTTTTGTCCGCCAAGATTCTTTTTCAATGATATAAGTATCCGGTGCAAAGGAATAATGTGATAGTTGCTTCGATTGACTCCACTCGTGTCCTGCTGGGTATCATAGCCGCCGGTCAGAGGTCGTGCCCAGTGATTTTCATTGACGCGTTTGTTTTCTCCGCGTGCATCTTGGACTCTGGGGGTGGGGTTGCTTCACGGCTATCAACCTCTTACTATGATATCAGCTTCGAATAAACTTAGTTTCCTCTCATGGTTCATGCCCTTGGATCTTATACATACTGGTCTGTACTTGTGGGCGAGGGGAGTCTTGCGATTCAATCGCCCACTATGTAACGTGGATACGCGAGCACGACACAATCTTATCAATACTCCTTCCTCTATTTCAGGTCATTGGTCATTGAATGCTCCGAGGGAGTGCTGAGAAAACGGACTTTAGATTTTGTCGCTATGATACCAAATGATATTGATGTCATACCCTTCACGCAGTATCCATGATTATCCGTCTACTTCCTGCTTTTGGTTATTGCTCTAGGCAGCACTGACTTAGACCAGATATATGACTTCGCTCTAGATTGTTGCCTGTTATATGAAGTCATATTGACTATCAGAATGTTGTTTCTTTCTTTTCTCTCGCATGTTCAGACTTCGATTGGTCAATGGGTTTGCCGTACCTATTCAACTCCTGGTGAACCTGACTCGAGTATTTATGGAGCAATGAAAACCTATGAGAGGATTGCTGATGAGGCCATAATAAACTCTCCCCAGCATCCCGCGGAACAAATGTTCTCAGGGGCGGCTGGTGGCGGAAATTGTTTCCACGGTCCAAGATTTATTACTGGCAGATCTACCCCCAATTTCCGAGCTTGGCACCATCATCTGTTAAGCCTATATTGATCGCTCACTTTGCCCAAATGGTGATGAGGTCTGAGGATATCCAAAAGTCACTCCAAAGGGCTCTTGATGATATTATTGGCGTGCCTAGAGATTATCTTGTATGCTAGATTTAATTCGGTAACGGAGTATATGAGAAAGGCTATGGTGGGGGACGCCTATAGC